>JAVJIF010009936.1:0-136067 GCA_038442645.1 Agave tequilana
AAAGTGAAAGTGTAAATAGAAAAATATATTGTGTTTTACGGTGTTTGGTTGGTAGCGTAAAATTGTAAGTGAAAAAAATCATCACAAAATTAACTGTAACAGTGATTTAAATATTATAAATACTCTTAAATTAAATATACTATTGCAAATTAAATTGTATTAATAAATTTGAGATAAAATATTAATAATCTTAATATTTTATTTATAACAATAATATTAATAAAATATTAGTATAATTAGTAAAATATTATTAAAATATTAACTAAATAATAATATAAAATTAAGGAAATCTAAAGAACATTAATCAAATTTCAAGAATACCATAAAACATAAATATTAAAAATTTTGAAGAAAAATAATAAAATATAGTTATAATATTATAATATTAAAATACTTGAAAATTATTATAATATTAAATTTTATTATAATATTATTGTAATATTATAAAAAATATAAATTAACAAAGTAAAATATAATTATAATTTAATAAAAAATTATTATCATAATATTATTATAATGAATTATTACTACAATATTAACACAATAAAATATTAATATAATAATAAAGTATATTTTAATATTAATAAAGTAATTATTTATATTAAAAAATATATAATTAAATATATAGTAATTTTATATTAAATTAATATTGTTATATTAATAAAATATTAACTCTAGATAAAATAATAAAAAATGGGTATAAGTATTAATAAAATAATAAAGTATTAAATAACAATATTAAATAAAAATATTAAATTAAATTAGTAAAATATTAAATATTAAAACAATATTAAAAATAATAAAAAACTAAAGATTAAAAATATTAGATAATTAAATAATTAAATAAAAAATTGACCAGTATTAAAAATATTAAATATTTAATAATATTAAATTATATATTGATTATCAAGTAACTGCATTGAACTGCAAGTATATTACAATACAAGTGGGATTTATAGGACCACAAAATTAACTGTAGCAATTGCAAGTGTGAAAATTGAGTGTAAAAGTGAGATTTACATGACCACAAATTTAATTGTAGCAACTGCAAATAGGAAAATAAGAGTTGTATTTTTCAACTTGTTTTTCAGTGAAACAAACAACGAGAAATAGAAAAGAAGTTTTACGGCTTACAATTTGCTGATATTTTGCGACGAAACAAACATGCTCTAAATCTGGATTCCTTATAAGGAATGGCCTCAGATATGGCATGAATCAGATCCAAATCTATACTAGCAATGAGGAAATAAATATTATCAAGAGATTCAAGTGGGATTATCCTGTTAGGGGAAAAAAATAAAAAAAAAAGAAAAATAATGATTTGAATTATTTTTTCTATGATAGATTGCTACCTACTTAACAATCTATTAAGAGATTTTTTTTTTTTTTTTGTGGTGGGTGGGATGACATTTTTAATGGAGTATTTACTTGAGGACTCTGTATGTGCCGTCTTGTCATCCGCTCTACCCTGGTCATCATCTACACCTCTCTATTAAAGAGGTGAGAGGCACCGCTTAATGGGTCTGCCTCTCCGCTTTTCAACCCACCCGCTTTCGCCCCCTGCCTGCTTACCTTCGCCCTCCTCTTCTCTCATCTCTGTTAAGAGAAAAATTAAAAGAGTATAAATTAAAAAAAGGCCATGCTTGAGATGGTGCAATGCAATTGGCAGAGGCTGAGAAACTATCACACACGACTAACCCTCACATCTTTCCAATAGGTCTTATATCCCATCTCCAAATTCCAGCAAACAATCTCCACAACTAACCTTCCCTCTATGTTCTTTTGGAGATGTTTTCTTATGGACATAGTTTTGGATGAATACATAGCCTCAATGAGCAGGTTTGCTTTCAATACTGGTGTGATTATTTGCGATGAAATTGAGTGAAGTTCTGGACTTTAAACTTGCCATTCATGTGTTTGATGGTTTGCATCAAAGAGATATATTTGCTCATGATGCGTTTGTATGCAGAATTTGCTCGCGATATGCTTGGTTTGAAACTTGCTAACGATATGTTTGGTGATTTGCATCAAAGAGATAAACTTCGTAATTCTACTTCAGAATTAATCTCACTTGTATTATCTTTGGACTTTTATGAAGTCATGTTCAGTACAAAAAGGAAAAGAATTAGTTCACATGTAATGAGTTACAGCTGATTCTCTTGTGTTTGATGAAACAAATCAGATGATGCTTTTAATTTCTTTTAATTTTCAAATAATCATATGATAAAGTTGATGCTTAGTTTCATAGAGTTCTGTTACATTACTTCTAACTTTATTTTTTGTTTTCTTTTTGACGTAAAAGCATTGGAATCTCATCGTGTTCACCTTCTCACAGACAGTGACAAGATCTTTATTTTAATATAGCCCTTGTAGAAGCTGGTTGTTTCATTTATAGTTGAGTTTATGTTCTAATTAGATTTCAATAGTAATATTCTTGATATTTTAGAACTTTATTGGATAGCTGGTAATTTAGAAATTTGAAATTTGTTTGCAATAGTTAATAACTTGTTTGATAATAATGGAGATGTTCTTTAATTGCTGGTCTCTGTCTGTAAGGACAGGTATAATGCTTATTCATATATAGACATAAAGCTGCAAAGGCCAATCCTTTCAGTGGTACCTCAGTTGGACCTTGGTGAGACTTCTGTGCTTGCTAATTCTTGCTTGTGATTACTGGTTTGCCTCCAAATTGCTGGTGCTTGTGTTCATTTACTTTGCAGTTTTCAATGAACATGTTTGGTTTTGGAATGAAACTGGCTTAATGACTATGGTTGTTTCATCTTCTACTGGGTCGGTTTGATGTCTGGTTCACTATTCGAAGCATCACCATATGCCTTCAAGTCACCCCATCTCCCTATCAAGAACGCGTGAACAAATTCTTTGTGGCAAGAGTTTAGAGCATCAGAAAGAACTTCGTTTGTCATGAGCCCTTTATCCCCTCCTATTTGTGTGGTTGCCAGTGCTGAACTTTCATATTCGCCTTTATATATTATGAGAGCTTAGACTTCTTTTTATGTTTTTCCCTCCTAATATCACAGAGTTCAGAAGAGAATGGTGTAATATTTTTTATTAGATTCTGTAGATTTTTTTTTTTAATTTTTACTTTTTTGAGAAGATGGCAGTAGATCACCCAATATTATTGATAATCTATTACAGTATGTACAGACAGAGAGATAGACAAGAGGGAGAATATTAGATTGTAGATATTGAAATGAAACAATTTTATGATTGATCAAGAGGCGTTTCATGGTAACAACTTTTACCTCATAATCACCACAAGGGTTTTCTTCATTTTCCATTCTCCCTTTTCGTTTTGTTCTTTATTTATTTTTCATATTTCTTTTCTTTTTATAACTTTTTGGTCGACAATCTTCTTTCTATTATTGCTAACTGTTATGTGATATCCTCAATTGTTTTGGTTAACTAATGCATTTTTTTACTTAGTTGATTGACTTTATTCTACTGGGAACTCAATGCCAGATTTTTCTAGCATGTTTTTATGCATTGTTTTGAATTCTATATTTTGATTGATTTGTTTTCTTATTGACTTAGAATGGAATTCAGTCGGCACGTGCTCTCTAAGCTAGCACGTGCTCTCTAAACTAGTCTTAAAAATAACGAGTTTGTGCTTTTGGGTCTTTTTTGGGTTTGTCCAGAGCAGATCCTATCCGTTAATTTCCTAGACAAATCTCCACCACTGGTTTGGTTTTGTTACTGCCAGTCTGCCAGACCCCTTTGGTTAAAGGCCAGACCTGTTTTGTTGTAGAGGATCCAACACGCTTCAACGCTTCCCAAACCGCTTCGTCTTCCTGAATCCTTTTTGCGCCTTCGTCCCTGCGACTCGCCTTTTCGTCTCCATCTCCATGGCTTCTCTCTCTCTCTCTCTCTATATATATAATATATATATATATATATATACATATATATATATATATATACATATATATATATATACATATATATATACATATATATATAGGGAGCTGATCCCCTAAGGACGGTTCTCACGGATTCCTGTGAGAACTTTCACGTAGGTTGTCGGATCTGATAGATTAAATCAAATAAAATCAGATCTCTATCAGATCCGACGGCTCACGTGAAAGTTCTCACAGGAATCCGTGAGAACCGTTCTTAGGGGATCAACTCACTATATATATATATATATATATATATATATATATATATATATATATATATATATATTTGTGTCATTCCGGCTTGTCATTCACGACCCATTGACTTATCTTGTGATAACTCACATTAATATGCTTCGTCCTCTTGTGATACCAGTTATTCTTCGCAAGATGAATAGTACTCTGACTCTCACAGTGAATCCGAACTGAATACTGCATTATACCAAAAGTTTTGACCAATTCTCTCAACCACAAAACTTTTTTGATGCCTTAATTGCATCCATGTACTCTGTAGTCATGTGCTCTGCCTCTGTCATTGAAAGAGCCGTATCTTACAACTATTCCTTCCAACTAATGACGCGCTCAGCTACTGTGAATGCATAACCTGTCGTAGATCTTCGTTGATCAAAATTTTCTGTATAATCTGCATCAATATAGTCTTATAATTTTCTAAGCTTTCCTGTTTTCAATCTCTAAAACACCAAGCCTAATCCTAGTACCTCACAGATATCGTAGCATCTACTTCACTGCTTCTCAATGTTACTTTTTTGGATTTGACATGAACTGACTTACTGCATAGACTAAGTCAGCCTAGTGCAGATCATAACATACATGAGTGATCCCTCCGTTCTAGCATATGGTACTCAAGACATTTCCTCTTCTTTCAGTGATTGTGGACACTGTTTGGAAGATAATTTGAAGTGACTTGCCAAAGGAGTGGTGACCGGTCTTGCTTCTACTATGTTGAATATTTCCAGCACCTTGCGAACATTTTCTTCTGGGATAGCCATAGTCTGTCTGAGTCTCTGTCTCGAGTGATTTTCATACTTAAGATCTTCTTAACTTCTCCTAAATCTTTCATGTCTAATTTCTTCTTTAGCTGAGTTTTAAGTTCTGAATATATGCCTTATTTCTTGCAGCAATCAGCATGTCATCCACATATAACAGCAAATATACTGGATCATCATTCTACTTGAAATAAACACAACTGTCATACTCATATTGGTTGTATCTGGCCTTGATCATAATATAGTCGAACTGCTTGTACCACTGTCTGGGAGACTGCTTAAGTCCATAGAGGGACTTAGTTAAAAGACACACATTATTTTCTTGACCTTCTTAAATATAACTTTCAGGTTACTTTATGTATATCTCCTCTAACTCACCTTGCAGAAACACTGTTTTAATATCTATCTGCTCCAACCCTAAATCAAACCGAGCTACTATCGCCCATAACATTCGAATAGACTTATGCTTGACTACAGGAGAGAAGATTTCATTGTAATCAATACCCTTTTTCTGAGCATATCCCTTAACAACTAACATTGCCTTGTACTGTTCATTGTCCTTATTGTGAAAGACCCATCTGCAATCTATTGCCTTGGAGTCTTTTGGAAGATCTACTAATTTTCATGTTTGATTTCTATTCAAAGACTTCATCTCCTACTCCACGAGTCATCTGTGACGATTGCTTCCCTGTAACTACTAGGATCCCTAGTTTCTGTTACTAATACGATGGAGACATGCTCATCTTCCTAGTCATATCTTGCTAGAGACACCGTAACTCTGACTGACTATTTCAAACGTCTAGGTTGCTCTTGAGTAGCCTCCTTTCCATCTGTATCTGAGGAGCCCTCTTCTGACCGTCAGGCCTTTTAGGGTTCTCTGAGAACTCAACTCTTTTTTCCTGAGTGTCTGTCGAACTGTCTGGGGCTCCATCATGCGCTTTCTGACTTTTCATGCAACATTGATTCTTCGTCAAAATCACATCTCTGCTGGTAAAGATGCTCCTTGTCTTGAGATCTCAAAGTCTTAAACTCGACTCCTTTGATGAACGTGATGAAGATACACTTCCTAAACTCGAACCTCAATTTGTTCTTTTTCTGAAGATTAACGACTGTAGATGGTGACTTATTAACCAGATAACTCACATGATTCATTGTATCTGCCAAAATCTTTTTGGTATGTCAACCTGTAATCTGATACCGCGGGCACACTCTGTAAGTGTCTGATTCACGCGCTCTGCTACTCCATTCTGTTCTGCTCACTCTTGAATACTTAGCTGGTGTTCGATGCCGTTTCCTGCTAAGTAAGTTTTGAATTTCGTGGAGATATACTCGCCTTCATTGTTGAACCTCAGGACTTTTACCTTTCTAGTTCTCCACTATAATTTTTTACTCCTTGAACTTCTGAAATACTTTCGATTTTTACTTTAAGAAGTATACCCAAACTTTCCTAGAGAAATCATCTATGAATGTAACATAGTACCTAGCACCTCTGATTAATGCTACTGGCGAAGGTCCTATACATCCGTGTGTATGAGATTTAGTAAGCCCTTTGTCTTGTGTTGTGATGTAGAGAAAGCTACTTTACGTTGCTTATCCATGATGTAAAATTTACAAAAATCAAGTTTGCAATATTTGATACCTGGTAGAGCACCCTTTTGTGTAGGACTTGAAGATCTCGCTTGCTCATGTGTTCAAGACGCATATGCCAAAGCCTTATAGTATCCTCTTTCTCTGTTGCTGCTAAAGCATCACTAATAATAATGCTTCATGTCATTTTATATAAGTTTGCAGTCCGTTCTCCTTTGAGAATTGTCAGGAGCCCTTGGTAATTTTTATACTGCCATCTGCACCTGGAAACTTATATCCTTGAGCTTCCAAAGCTCCCAACGAGAGAAAACTCTTCCTTAAGTCTGGGACGCGACGTACGTTCGTGAGGATTCGAACACGTCCTTCAAAAATCCTCATATGGACGTTGCCAATGTCAACCGTCTTGCACACGGTGTTGTTACCCATCATGACTTAGCCTCCATCATAAAACTTGTAAGTACTGAACCGCTCTCTTTTTGTTCACATGTGGTGTATGCATCTCGAGTCAAGCAACCAAGCATTTGAGTATTTTTTCTTTCCTGACTTAGTCGTCAAAACATCACATGAATTTCATCTGCTTCTTTGACAACAACGGCTTAATCTTTCCACTGGTATTAGCCCTATCAGAATCCTTGCCGCATTTCTTCTTTAACATCTCTTTGTATTTCATACAATTTTTCTTGATGTGCCCTATTTTCTTACAAAATAGTAAGCAAAACTGTTAGAAGCCTCTGGATCTCTTTTGGGTCCCCTACTCTGTGATCTCTTTTGTAAAATCTGTCTTTTCATCAGCTCGTTGTTCTAAGCATTTACCTAATATCTTCTAACTCTAAGGTCTCCTTACCATACATGATGGTGGTCACCAAGTGGTCATAAGTTGATGGAAGAGAAAAGAGTAACAGAAGAGTTTTATCTTCTTCTTCTAGCTCAACCTTCAAGCCAACAAGTCGCTTAAAATTTTATTAAAAGCATTAAGATATTGTAGAATAGGCGTACCTTACTTCATTCGAAGGCTGTATAACTGTTTCTTCATGAAGAGCTTGCTTGAAAAACTCTTCGTTATGTAAATGCTTTCCAGCCTACACCAAAGCCAGCAGTTATCTCCTCGTTCATGACGTTGTAAATGATCTCGTCTGATAGGCATATTATGATCGTTGCCTTTGCGTGAAAGTCGATGTCGTTCCACTTATCATCCCCCATCTTCGATGGCTTCTTCTCAATACTAAGCAGGGCCTTGTGTGTGCTCTCTTTCATGAGCAACAATGTTACTTGCATCTTTCACAATAAGAAGTTGGACTTTCCGTCGAATTTCTCCACCTCGAACTTGGTTGTCGTGGTCGTCTTGCTAGCCATTGCTCTGATATCAATTATTATTGATCAACACCGGTACAACAACAGAGTACACGGAGTTAAAGACCGATAGCGGCAACGAAAATGTAGAAGATCTATCACTAGTAAGCATTTGAGATTAAATCACTATACAAGCAAAGAGCACGAGATTTAACGTGATTCGACAAGAGTGCTTACATCTACAGCGAGGAGGGGAGAAATCTTTATTAAAAACAAGGAAGAAAAAAATAAGAGTTACAAGAATATCTCTCTTTCAACTCTCAATGATGGAAATTTTTTTGATTCTTTACACACTTTTAAAAACTCAACCCAAGGGGTTTATATATGCCCTAAAATGATCCTATACCAACCCAAACTTCAATAATCCAATCGGCACCGCCTCAGAGAAAGAAGAAAACTCGAATCCAATCCAAACTGAGAACAGAACCGTATAAGAAAACTTTCAGGACTCGATATTAGTCGACATGGGCCAAGTATCAGTCGATTAATACCAAGTATTAGTTGACTATACCAAATAATTAGTCAACTACTCTGACAAAATCTGAAACCCTAACTCTCTGTTGCGAGACCTAGTCGACTACACTTAAGTATTAGTCGACTAGCTTAGAACCTAGTCGACTAATAAAACTTATTAGTCGACTAATAACATGCACAAAGCCTGTACATGTCAGTGCATGATCTCTGAAGCTTGTAACACCACCTGATCCTTGATTCTTCTCTAATGAATGTGAGGCACCCAAAATACTAACAATGCTATCATTTTTTGAATTACGCTGTGTTGGTAAATTTGTAGATCTTTGTTGATACCCTTATTGCTTGTGGAATGTACTTTTGAATTACTATCTGTTCGTAAATTGTTTAGATCTTTGTTGATACCCTTATTGCTTGTGGAATGTAGTTACTATAATATTTTCTGACTTATTAGTCATTACTCTTCTTGCTGGACATTTAAATTACTGACTTTTGTTGTATGTTTTCAACCAAATTATAACCTTTGAGGACTGATACTAGGATATGACTCCTCGGTCTCCCTTTTCACTAGTTGATTTTATATTATAATACATCTTCCTTACTTGATTAGAATTCTATTGAAGGTATTCGGCTATTCTTGAAACTCTGTGGGGAACATCAAGGTATTGTATTGGGGTGTCTGCGTTGTTCCTGTTTGACATTATTTTATCATTATCAATTCAAATTTCTCTAGAGGATTATAATGATATACGATGGGAAACTAAACAGCATGTTCACACTCATTATAATCATCATTTGAGCCTTTCCCATTAAAATTGGGTAGGTTATGGTCTGTGAAAGATTTGAAAGAAATTACAACCGGCTTCCAGTTTGTAACTTTAAGCCGCTAAATAAGCACCAATTCCTGTCAAGTGTGCTATGGATAAAACTGGGCTTGCCATAAATCCTAGAAGCTTATTTGGCAGGTATCAAATCCTATTTTATCGGTCATGCACGTTATGCTTGTTCAATCAGGGAGGCATTCATCCAGAGTTCAAGGCTTAAGAAAAAGATCAAGAAGGGGAGGGATGTTTACATGGGGAATTACATTGTATACTGGGGTACAAATAAAGCTAAGGAACAAATTGGAGTGCATTCCCTTCCCATTAACAATCAAACATATAGCATATCAAATATTCTCTTTAAGCATCATTCTTTTATTCACTTTTATCCATGTTTTGTCCACACTTGACAGCCTGGTGCTAATTTCTCTGATAGAAATGGCCTCACTTTGAATCAGTCTACTTCCATAATATAACAAGATGGTATTATTGCAAGGAAGAAAATACTGCATTTCATATGTCACTGACCTAATAAAAGAACTCCGAGAAACCGTTGAGGAATTCTGATTGCATTCAATTCAGGATGCCAGTGGTCAGGGTTCAGGTCACAATTGTAAGTAGCGAATTTAGGCTTTTTATTAGTATTGGTGGATCTATTGATTTTCCTCACAAATGCAAACACATACAATCAATCAATCATGACATGGAAAAAACTAGAATGCAAATTTAGGATGATATAAAAGAAGGAAAAGAATAATAGTTGAAGTCCTTGGCATAGAAAGAAATTTTACTAAGCATAAGAAGAAAAGAAGGGCTAAAGTATCTGTTTCTCAGTTCAAGTTAAAAGCTGTATTTAACAGAAAACTTGCTGCTTCAGGAGGTAAATGATATCCGCTGACTCTTGAGCGAGTTCTGCTAGAAGCTGAATATCTTGCACGATTTCATTTTTTGCTAGAACCATTATGTAAAAGCTAAATCATATCGGCCTTTACGTGCTGATCTGAAACTTGGTTGCAATGGAAATTCAGCCAGTAACTTTGGATTAAGGATCTAGTAATATTGATTACAACAATTTGACCATAACATGATTTTGGTCCTAGAATGCACGCACACGACGAGTCACAGAGCTCCTTATGGACACACAACATTTCTCTCCCTTTCTGATTTTGTTTGGGAAGTGATAAGCATTTCCCGCAAGTGGATAGATTTTGTGGATTTGACTTGTAGATTAAAGACTCAAGGTCAAATAGAACTATTTTAATAGGTTTGAATTCCTGTTCTTATTTCTCTCAACTGATGCTGATCTGATTTGATCAACTTGAAAGCACAAATATGTTTCAGGTTTCATGACAATTTCATTGTTTTGGTGTCCATGATGCAGTTTTGTTTTCTACTGAATTATCTATCATTATATGTTGAAACAGTGCAAGCACTCATTCATTAATTTTTAATCATAGTTTTTATTTGTTACTATTTGTTTATTTATTGAACAAATGCTATAGCCTGGTTTTGAACCTGGGACCTCCCTTAGCCTAGCCTGCACCTTTATGAGTGAGCCAGGTCTCACTGGCTGTTACCAACTCATTTGATCATCTTTCTTCACTTGATATTTTGTTTTGTCCTGGAGTGATCTTTTCTCTTGTGAAATATCCTTAGACATACCTGAATAGAAACTCTGGCTGATTACATGGGTTTGATCAATCATCCCCTTTGTATTTGTTATAATCATTTTCTAATCTATCCTTCAAAAAAAAGTTTTTGTAATTTCTTTCCCAACTTGTTCTTTTGTTCTACACGGGTGACAACAATTTACAAAAAAAAATAAACACCATCTTTTGTTGTCCATATGTTCTTCTCAGCCTCCCAATAATACCATTTATTGATTTTTTTGACGTTTAGATGATAAAATTTTTCCACTGTTTTTGGTATCCAGTGAAGCAATTTTTGTTTTATCGCTCTATGTTACACAAATGCTAGAACTTTTTAACCATCCTCCTCCACTTTTTATTGTCTGTGTGTTTCTGGGGTGATCTTTTTCTCTTATCAGAGATCCTCAAGCATTCGTCTCGTTAGGAAAGTTGGTTAAAAAATGGATTTGATCAATGATGGCCCCATTACTGCCATTATTTCTGTGCAGAGGTTTTCTTTCTTTCTTTTGTCATTCTTTTTCTTTCTCCATAACTGACACAATATTTAAAAAACAACATTATCTTTTGTTGTCATGTTTGGCTCCTCCTATTAACCAATGTTGCCATTCATTATTTTTATTGTATTTGTTTGTTTGTATTAATGAATGTGTGCCTATGTGTGCGTGTATTAATCTGTGTTACGAGAAAACAGAACCCCTTTCGATCCATTATCTGGATTGCATTTTCCAATTTGTGGACCATTAGTAAGTGAGATATTGCAATCCGTATGGTTCGCAAGGGGGATTAGTAATTTGGAACGTTGATATCAACATTCCTGATTTTCAACAATTGTTCAGACAAAGCATGTGTCCTTTCAAGTCTCAAACAACCCTTCGAGGGCTCTATGCATGTGACTCTTCAACTTTCTCACAATTAATGAAGCTAATGGAAATAGGCAAACTGTAGAAACAAGCAATTTCTTTTGGAAAGAGAAGAAAGAAAAGAGGAAAAGAGTGGGATAGAATGCTATCCACATTGCTTATAGCCTTATATCAATGACTGCCTTCTAGGATCTAGTAATGGAGCCTGTTGAGGATGTGGATCTAGACCATGGTTCACAGTCGCGGTCTCGGCCGCCGACTTGACGGGCACTGAGACGGATCGGTCTCGGCGACTCGGATCGGTCTCGGGCGATACGCGCAAAACGCTACAAAGAAAACTCAAAAAATTCTGAAAAAAATCACGACAAATCTTAAAAAAATAATAGACATCCACATTCATGTATCACATGTCCAAAACATATCACCTAGCACACTAAATATAAAGCGAAAGTATAAATACACTGGTCGTCGGTAGAAGCATATCAAAATACATGCACAATATAGTAAATTGTACAAACTGCATTCATAAATACATGTTAACATAGTTATTTTCACATTGAATTTTTCACATTGAATTGCGATGAGGCACAAAATTATCATAATCATCTCTGCGGTAAGTAGATAAACTGATACTAATGCTCATAGATCTCTCAAGTTGTGGTCTGTAGTCATGGACATATGTCACACCATAATGTTTGCCTGATTTCAAACTTAAACATTTGCATATGACCTTCAACACTATAAGTTCCTCCATCAGTACTATTGTTGCCCTCATTATTGTCATCATCACCGCCATCATTGTCATCATTATCATCACCATCTTCACCATCATTACTACTAGAATTGGATAAAACCCTCACATCTTCACCATCACCACCACCATCTACTTCTCTTATACCTCGGAGGGAGGAGAGGGGGAAGAGATCGAAAACAGGGAGAGAGAGGAAGGGGAGGGGAGAGAGACGGGAGATGGAGAGGGGGAGAGATAGAGAGCAGGTGAGAGAGGGAGGGGGAGAGAGAAACAGAGGGAGGGAGAGGGAAAGAGAGAGGGAGGAACATCACCTGGGGCTGGGGAGGAGCGGCCGGTGGCAATCGGGCGGCTGCGGAGTCTAGATCTGAGCGGCGACGATCGGGCAGCGGCAGCGATCTCCAGATCTGAGCGAGTGGTAAGTTTTTTTTTTTTTTTTCTTTTTCTTTATACCCGTTCTTCATAGGTGAATATACGTTTTGAGTCGACTCGGTCGACTCGGCTCGGTCGACTCGGCCGAGTCACGACCAATTCGGCCGTGAATCGGCCGAATCGACCGAGTCAACTTTGATTCACGGCTGAGTCGGTCTCCTCTGAGTTAAGTCGACCGACTCGTGACTCGGACTCGTCTCGGAGCGGGCCGAGACGGATACGACTCGGCCGACTCGTCTCCGACTTGGCCGAGTCTTTGAACCGTGATCTAGACCCAAGGGTTGGAGAGATGGACTTGATAGATTTTTTTTTAATGGGGGGAGGCATCAATTATGGTAGAGAAGATGAGAGAGCAGGCAAACAAGGGGGAATTTATGAAAAGAATGTTGTGGGAGGTGAGAGGATGGGCATGGTGAACTTGAAAGAGGAGAGGAAGGGATTTTCTCTAATGAGAGCAAGCCTCCTTGTGATCTCTCCAATTGGCTCCTCTTTGATTCGATTAAGCCCATCGTCGTGTGCTGTTCGGGCATCCTTTGGGCACATGTGCGTCGGAATTGTACAGAGGGGATGTGACACAAATCTTGCTTGTGCTCGTGTGTATTTGCATCATATTTATATTCCTCATGGGCATAGGAGGAGATACATGTGTGCTTAGAGATCGCAATGATGACACCGAAGGGGGGAAGAGAGAAGACAAGATGAAAGACCAAGGGCCTTTTGGGTAATAAGATTTTTTTTTTATAGGATTTTCTAAGATGTGACTGCAATATATCCAACTCTCTGAGAGGAAATCACGTTTCCAGTTTCCCAAAAAATGAGAGAATGTGATGCCAATAGGAATCCAATATTCTATGAAATGTTGAGTTATATTTGTACTAAATGCAAAATTTCACTTCAAAATATGGAATTCACAAGGTGATTCTTACTTACCAAATGCAACCTAGGTTCATTTCTCTTTATAAGTTACATATGAAACTTTGTGATGTATATGAGGATGGTGAGAAGACCGGTGCCGATTAAGTTTATTCAAAAATTTAGGAAGTTAAAAGGATCACGAAAGCAAGCCTCCACGTGATCTTTTCGATCGCCTCCTCTTTGATTCGATCAAGCCCACTGTGTTTGCCGTTGAGGCACCCTTCGTCCATGTGTGCAGTGGAATTGTACAGAAGGAATATGACATAAATCTTGCTTGTGTTGGTGTGTATTTGTATGATATTGGAGAAGACGAATTGATGCTTAGATATCGCAAATATGACACTTTTGGGGGGGGGGGGGGTTTAGAAAAGTAGAGGTGGAAAACCAATTGCTTTTTGGTTAATAAGTTTTTTTATATGATTTTGTAAAATGGGATTCAACTCTCACATAGGAAATCACATTCTCAGTTGCCCACAATGGGAGAATGTGATGCCATTGTGAATCCAATATTCTACGAAATGTTGAATTATATTTATACTAAATGTGGAAATTCACTTCAAGATATGGAATTCACAATGAGGTTCTTATATACCAAATGCAACAGAGGAAATGGCATTCTCAGTTGCCCACAATGGGAGAATGTGATGCCATTGTGAATCCAATATTCTACGAAATGTTGAGTTATATTTATACTAAATGTGGAAATTCACTTCAAGATATGGAATTCACAATGAGGTTCTTATATACCAAATGCAACCTAGGTTCATTTCTCTTTATAAGTTACATATGAATCTTTGTCTGTGATGTATATGAGGATGGTGAGAAGACCGCTGCCCATTAAGTTTATTCAAAAATCTAGGAAGTTAAAAAGGATCACGAAAGCAAGCCTCCTCGTGATCTCTCCAATCGCCTCCTCGCTGATTTGATCAAGCCCATCGCGTCCGCCGTTCGGGCACCCTTCAGCCATATGTGCAGTGGAATTGTACAAAAATCTTGCTTGTCTTGGTGTGTATTCATATTATTATTTTTATTCCATATGGACATAAAAGGAGACGAATCGGTGCCTAGAGATCACAAAGATGACACTTGGGGGGGATGAGGTTGAAGACCAATTGCTTTTTGGGTAATAAGATTTTTTTTGATATGATTTTGTAAGATGGGAATGCAATATATCCAAGTGTCATGGAGGAAGTCACATTCCTAGTTGCCCACAAAATGGGAGAATGTGATGCCAATGAGAATCCAATATTCTACGAAATGTTGAGTTATATTTACACGAAATGCGAAAATTCACTTCAAAAATCTGGAATTCACAAGAAGATTTCTTAGATACCAAACGCAGCCTAGGTTCATTCTTCTTTATAAGTTATATTTGAATATTTGTTTCTGATGTATATGAGAATGGTGAGAAGATCAGTGCCTATTAAGTTTATTCAAAAATTTAGGAAGTTGAAGGTTGCTTATTTTGTTATCTTTCTTTGGTACCTGGCCAACTTTGTTTAGGCTTAACATTAAAAATAATAGCTTGTTCTGCAGCTAATTGACGTACAATTGAAGTTATTTCGAAAATTGCCTCCATGAAGTATAGATTGCGAAACTACTGATTGTTAGAGATATCAATGATAACACGTGATCCATGTGAAAGACACCCCTCATGAAATCAATCAGATCCTAAAATCTCTTCATGATTATAGGAACACATGAGACTCATGGGATTCATGCACAATGTGTTTCTCATTCTTTCTCTCAGTCAATATTTTCCTATTATTTCTCTCAGTCAATGTTTTCCTATTGTACCTTCTAAATTAGTGTAAACATGTGACCAATATGTGGATATATATACAACCAAGAATCATAACTAATGGTATCTTGTCTTTACACAAATAAGTCTTCTTCTTATTATTATTTATCTTGGTATCAGAGCAACTCCTGTACCATGTCGAGTATTTTCTCTTCATCTTCCCTCACCTCCATCCAAACACTTGTATCCATGGTTACTCCCAATCCAAACATCACTCACTTTCTAAATGTCAAACTTGACAAGGGAAACTATCTGCTGTGGCGTTCCCAATTCCTTCTTCTCAAGCTCCACGATCTCGAAGGTCTCGTCGACGGAACCTCTCCATGTCCGGTTCGGTTCCTTCCTTCTACCGAGAAGGATGCTCAGCCCACTATCAATCCAGAATACACTCGCTGGATCAAGCTTGATCAGATGCTCTTATGTTGGCTTATTTCCTCGCTCACTGAGGCTGTTCTTGCTCATGTCGTCGGCCTCACCACATCTCGTGATGTGTGGTGCTCTCTGGAGCGAATCTTTACGTCACCCTCCAGAGCTAGAGTGCAGCAACTCAAATATCAGCTGCACACCGTCAAGATGGGCACCTCTTCTATGTCAGAGTACATCCAGTCTGTCAAGTCTATCGTGGACAACCTGGCGACAGTGGCTAATCCAGTTGCCGACTCCGACCTTATCTCTACCTTGCTCAGTGGTCTGTCTCCTGAATATGACTCGTTCGTCACCTCCGTCAACACACGAGTCGACCCTGTACTGTCAGAAGAACTCATCGGCCTCATGCTTAGCCAGGAGATTTATCGTGGGCGTGCTATCACTTCACCAGACTCCACAACCCTCATCTCCCCTTCTCCTGCGGTTCATACTGTTTCCTGCACTCCAAGCTACCATTCAACTCCATCTTTTTCCGTGGTCGTGGACATGGCCGAGGCAGGGAGCGCGGTCGCGGTCGTGGACGTTCCTTCTTACCGTCACATCAGTCCACTGGTGGTCGACCTCAATGCCAGATCTGCAATCGTTTTAGCCATTATGCTAACTAATGCTACAATCATTGTGATGATTCGGCTAGCCCAACTGCTCTTCTCCACTCTTATAGGAATAGTCCAGTCGATCCCAACTGGTACGTTGACTCTGGAGCCACTCATCACCTAACGGCTGACATTGCGAATCTGGCGGCTCACTTTGAATATCAAGGACCCGATAGAGTTCACATGGGTAACGGGACAGGTTTGCCTATCCGAGCTACTGGTGCTTCTTTATTATGTTCTTCTGTTTCTTCCTTTGTCTTGAAAAACCTTTTACATGTTCCTGATATCACCAAAAATCTTCTGTCTGTTAGTCAATTTACTGCTGATAATAAAGTTCTTGAATTTCACCCTGACTCTTGTTTTATCAAGGATCTCTCTACTCGGAAAACTCTACTGCGGGGATAACTTAAGGATGGTCTGTATGTCTTCTCCCTGAGGAATCATAACTTCACCGCCTCTCCCCAGGCTCTTCTCGGTGAGCGTGCATCTTCCTCCGTCTGGCATGAGCGCCTAGGTCATCCCTCCACCAGAGTTATCTCCAGTGTTTTATCTCAGCATCAGCTTCCTTTCCTCCCTGACCGTGCTGGTACCCCTCTCTGCATCCCCTGTCAGTAAGGAAAAAGTCACCGTCTTCCTTTTTCGTCAGCTTCCACGATTGCTACTGCTTCTTTAGAGCTTATTCACTCCGATCTATGGGGTCCGTCTCCTGTGTCCGCTGTAAGTGATCATCGCTATTATATTAGTTTTGTATATCACTACAGTAAGTATGTTTGGCTTTATCCTTTGATAAATAAAAGTGATGCTTTCTCCATTTTTCTTGAGTTCAAAATTCATGTAGAAATTTTTTTGGGTGTTTCATTAAAGCACTCCAAACTGATGGTGGTGGCGAGTTCATCAAATTTAAACCTTACTTGCCTTCTCAGGGTATCGCTCATCGCTTATCCTGTCCACACACTAGTGCCCAAAACGGTACCGCAGAAAGAAAGCACCGCCACCTTGTCGAGACCGGCCTTACTCTTCTGGCTCGGTCAAATGTTCTATTTCATTACTGGCCCTATGCTTTCCAAACTGCCTAATTTCTCATCAATAGAATGCCCACCCCCGTCCTCCATAATCTCTCTCCCTACCAGAAATTATTTCATAAAGTACTTGACTACCTTTTCTTACGAATTTTTGGTTGTACTTGCTACCCTCATCTGTGTCCATACCAAACTCATAAGTTTAGTTTTCGGTCCACTCAATGTGTCTTCTTAGGTGATTCGGCTTCACATAAAAGTTATCAATGTTTGCATGTCCCATCTGGTCGTATTTACATCTCTCGAGATGTTGTGTTCGACGAATCTTCCTTTCCTTTCCATTCTCCTCAGCCCTCCCTCTCTTCCCCTACTCCTACGCCTTCACCACCGATTCTCATCTTCATACCTCTGTTATCTTCCATTGTTCCAGTCCCCTCTTCTCATGCGGGCCCCACCATTGACTCTCCTCCTCCTCCACTACCACCTCCATCACATACTCTTTCTCCACCATCTCCACCAGCACCCGCCGATGAGTCCTCCTCGTCCTCATCCTCAGACTCTCCCAGTCCCCCTCCTACCAGGACCTACCATATGGTCACCATAATACAGGATAACACCAGAACATCAAAAGTCTGGCTAGCCACCCGGTATCCCATGCCTACCTGTCTCATGGCTGACTTGGCCACCACTCCTGTCGAACCCACATGTTTCACGCAAGCTTCTAAAAATCCCAAGTGGCGCCAGGTAATGGACACTGAGATGAATGCCTTGCTTAAGAATAAAATCTGGTCCCTTATGCCATACCACCCTACCATAAATCTGGTAGGTTGTAAATGGGTTTTCAAGTTAAAACATAAATCTGATGGTTCTGTTGACAGGTATAAGGCCCACCTGGTGGCCAAGGGTTTTCATTAACAATCAGGATTAAACTATGGTGAGACATTCACTCCGGTCATCAAACCAACCACTGTCCGTACCGTGTGCAGTCTGGCTGTCTCCAAGGGATGGTCTATTCGACAGTTGGATGTGAATAATGCATTTTTGCAGGGTTTTCTTACTGAGACGGTTTACATGGAACAACCTTCGGGGTTCATCAATCCCGCTCATCCCAATCATGTATGCAAGATTCACCGTAGTATCTATGGCCTCAAATAGGCTCCACGGGCCTGGTTTTCTCGCCTCAGCAGTTATCTAGTCACATTGGGCTTTGTGGGCTCCAAGTCCGACACGTCTCTCTTCCTCCGACGAGTCGGGACAGATCTTCTTCTGGTTCTTATCTATGTGGACGACATCATCATCACAGGTAATGACTCACGGGCTGTCACTCGTCTTATTCAAGAACTAGGCCGGGAGTTCTCATTAAAAGACCTCGGCCCACTGCACTATTTCTTGGGCGTGGAGTGTCATCGTACACCCTCAGGTCTATTTCTCTCTCAACAGAAGTACATCCGTGACTTGCTTCTCCGACTCAAGATGGATGATGTCAACCCTGTTAGCTCGCCTATGGCCACTTCCTGTAAGCTATCCAAGATTGTTGGCAAGTCTCTCTCTGACCCCTTTGTCTATCGAAGTACTGTTGGGACTTTACAATACTTAAGCTTTACCAGACCCGATATTGCCTTCTCGGTGAACAAGGTCGCTCATTTCATGCAAGCTCCAACCGATGAGCACTGGAGCGCTGTAAAACGGATCCTCCGTTACCTCAAATCTACCATTCAACATGACCTTTTTCTTTCTCGTCATTCTTCTGTATAGCTTACTGCTTACACCGATGCAGATTGGGCAGGGTCGATCGATGATCGAAAATCTACCAGTGACTATTGTATCTTTCTTGGTACAAATCTCATTTCTTGGAGCTCGAAGAAGCAGTGTATTGTGGCACGATCTAGCACTGAGGCAGAGTATAGGGGCGTGGCCAATGCTGCAGTTAGGGGTGAGCAGAGTTCGGTTATAACCGAAATAACCGATCAAAAATCGAAACCCGAACCTGAACCAAACCGAACCGCTCTAGTTCGGTTGGTTTTCGGTTTTGGGTTACAAACACGAACCGATCGAACCGAACCGAACTTCTCACCCTATGTATTACCCTCACCCAAATTCAATTTAGTGAATCATATAGTTCATAAAAAAACTGGTAGAACCTTATCTCATTAGTTCTAGCAATATCATATTTTTATATTGAATATGTAAAAGTCATGTTAAGTACACTATCATAATTGAGAATAATATTTATATTAATATAGTTCTTTCTTTTGTAATCTTGTTAGTAAAGTTAATAATAATTATGCGAGTTTTAATATAAGAACACAAATACAGTATAAAAGTTTTAGAACATGAAATTTTCAATTCACATTAAGGTTAGGGTCTTTTTCTTGTTTCTAATTTAGGTATTGGATATTTGAGATTAGGATATTTAAAGGATGATAATATAATGGTGATTAAAAAATGCAAGAATGATGAAAATATATGAGCCTAACCGAAAAACCGAACCGAACTGAGTCGGTTCGGTTCGGTTCGGTTACTAAGTCTAATCGGTTCGGTTCGGTTTTGAAAAAATTAGCAAAAACCGAACCGAACCGACCGATGCTCACCCCTAGCTGCAGCAGAGGTCGTTTGGTTGCAGTCATTACTTCGTGAGCTTGGAATTCTCAATCTCCCCCAATAGTTCTCTGTGACAACCTCGGTGCAACATATCTCTCGATCAATCCTATTCGTCACTCCCGCTCCAAACATGTTGAGATCGACATTTATTTTGTGAGAGACTATGTCGCCAATAGAGTCTTGGATGTTCGGTTTGTCAGCACTAAAGACCAACTAGCAGACATCCTTACTAAGCCTTTGAGCTCTTTAAGATTTTCTATGCTGAAGAATAAGCTCTCGGTTCTTTCGAACCCGCTTCGCTTGCGGGGGGTGTTAGAGATATCAATGACAACACGTGATCCATGTGAAAGACACCCCTCATGAAATCAATAAGATCCTAAAATCTATCCATGATTATAGGAACACATGGGACTCATGAGATTCATGCACCAGGTGTTTCTCATTCTTTCTCGCAGTCAATATTTTTCTATTATTTCTCTCAGTCAATGTTTCCTATTGTACCTCCTAAATCAGTATAAACATGTGACCAATATGTGTATATATATACAACCAAGAACCATAGCTAATGGTATCTTGTCTCTCTGATGGTATAGGGCCAAGAAAAAAAAAAGGTATTGGTATGTGACTTAAAAGTACATGTGATCTTGGAAGAACATGTATTTTCTAGTAGTTTGTTCTCGAGACATTTTCCCACAGCTCAGTTGCATCTCTTTCTTTACTGGTGCTGTCATTGTTTCTCCTTCACCATCCATTACTAGGCCATTCTTGTGGATTCTTATGATCAGCCCAAATTTAATACTGCTTTAATTTCCTGTTAAACACTCGAACTTTAATTTATCTAACCAAGTATATATAAATATGGGAAATTTTAGTGGATTACATAAGCTTGTTTCATAATGTCTGTTTGATGTCTTTTCATCTTCTTTGAAAATCTTGATGGCCCCCTATGAACCCCTGTTTGGCTGGTGAAAACACCGGTGTAAATAGCACCAGCCCCTGGATAATGTTATCAAGTGTTAGCATAATGCCTGATATGATCCACTACCCCCATAAAACTCTTCCTGAATGCATAAACTTGCTAACACCAACATCCTATCTCGTTTTGCCAAACGGGTAACCATGACAATGACAGATACAACAAATATCCCATAGTATATGATCAAGAAAAGAACACATCTATTTTTTATTTTCATTTTTCTGTCTTCTGTATTCTTGTTTTAGAATTGCCAATCATGAGATATTAGAAATGCCTATCTGTCTTCATCATGTTCATTGTACCGGCTCTTGAATTTTCCTTTCAGCAGCCTGAACCTTCTTCTGTTGTATCAGTATCTCCATCTATTTTTGTAGTGCCAACATGGATAATTTGGTATGCAACCAAGCACATATTACATTCAAAGATGTGTGGTTGTAATTTTTATTTGTTCTTTAACAGTTTGTTTTTCTGCTGGTTTACCTATGATGATAAGCAATATAAATAGGGCGAGAACACTATCTATATACTTGATATTGATAAGAGTAAAAATGGCCTTGTTTCTAATTATCATTCTAATTAACAGTCTAATTCTACTCAGTTCATCTTGCCTCACAGCTTCAAGCGAGTAGGCCATCGTCCACCAACCTCGTGCATTCCATTATTTGACACTCGGTACATATGCATCCTGATCGATTGAAACTTTGGGATTTTGTGATTGCTACTGTGCTCAATCATTCTCATAGGCGATGCAGGTGTCAGTATTAACACCTTGTCTTTTAAACTTCACGGCCATCCGTGCGTCAGCAGGATCAGAGCCATCTATTTCTGGTGGGGGCATGGTGAGCCATGGTGATCAATCCCTATTGAGCTCTCAACTCGAGGGGCACAACACAGCACATCAACTGCTTGTTTTTATTTCAGAAGGCTAAAGTTTAGTTTTGTTCATTATTGTTAACGCACACCTCATCTCGATCCAGTTTTTCGTTTGTTGTATTTCTCTTACAGTCCTCTGCGTTTAAATCTATCTGACCTGGACATTGAGCAACTCCTGAAGCATTAAATCCTTAGTTTGTCTTGCTAAACCTCTTGTTTTTGTCTCTTTACGAATGTTTATTGTCACGTGACGTTTACATGTTCTCCTTATCTTTGTTCCAGGATTCCTGTTTGTGCTATTTGTTTCCTTGTTTCTTTTTCTTCTTGTGAGCTAATGAAATTGTTGTCCTCTCACATTGTGTCCGGGGACCTCAACCCCACAGCGGCTCCTCTGCCGTCCTGCTGATTGGTAAGCCACGGGCTCGACTCCCTTCCTAATATTTTTTTCTTTCTGTATTATGATCCAGTAAATTACTCTTATCATTATTGGAGCAAAGCTGTGGCCATGCTTCCCTTTCAAAGAATCCTGTCAGGATCAGCAATGCTTGTAGACAACCATTTCCCACCATCCCAAGCCATCGAAACGCTCCCCCAGCGCTAATACAAACAAACCCTAACTAGCTAGGACACGCCCCGAAATTATTCTATTATGTTGATACCGTGATTGATGGTTTTTCTTTGAGAACGAGGCGGCGGCTGATGCCAGCCATCTGATCGGAATATCGCCCTGGGCCAGGGTGCCACGCTGATTATTCTCTCGCGAATAATGGCGGCGGGGGAGGGCGTCCATCTGTCCTAACAACAAACGTTTGTGCAGCATTGGTCTGCGCCGTGTCAGCCTCCACGTTTTTTTGGCGCGGCCCGCCCACATGTGTCTCCAGAGATTCACTTGGTTAACAGGTGTCCGGAGATCTACTTCTCGCCAACCAACGGTGATGATTATTGATGTGAAACAGAAGATGGAGGGTGTACCTCTTTTGGAAAAAGATGAGAGATGAAAGAAATAGCTAGAATGGTTGCTTCATGTTACAAACTAGAGCTTATCTTCACAGTTAAGTCAAGGAAAAAAAACTTCAAAATAATTTTCTCAAATTTTAGTTTATTTTTATTGAAATCAATGGAGCCTTTAAATAAGCCTACTTTACTTTTCACTGCATAACCGATGCGAGGCTAAATATGAAAACAAAGGCTAAATATAATAAAATAAAATAAAACATACTAGACTCAAAACAAAATACAGATTCAATTCAAATGAGAAGCATGGTACTGATGTCCCCGTCAATTATCTTCTCTTGTTATACTTATTTATCATGTGTTGCGGGCCTGCCTGCATTAGGGAACAACATGCTACTAATTAACATTATGCTAGAGTCAGGATTTTGAGTGAAGAATAGTCTTCTAACATTCTAAGATTACTTATCACAAATTTTTTGCTAGAAAGAACTCTTGTTATTGGTTTTGCATAAAATACATTTCATGATCTTTGAAGTGGCTGGTGCGAGCCAAAGTTTGCGACTATTTTAATCAGGGTAATTTTTTTTTTTTTCTCATCTCCTTTTGTTTACCCTTCTGTAGTATGCCCCTTGACATTCTCTCGGATCTAGTACTGGTGTCCTTTGTTCCTTCGCGAACTATTTATATACAAGTTCCTGTATTTTGCACCATTAACATTCAGTCTTGAATCAATGAAGATAGAACATTCGTGAAGACATTGAGCTTCAATTGTGATTTGAATGCTGCAAGAAATCCTTGCTTCCACTGTGTAGTGGTCACTTTCTAATCCGCCTGAGATCGTGACACATGTCTAGTCAGCCTTTGATGGATGTGCGACGCGTCGCTACTTCTAGAATAATTAACCAGATATCTTCGCCCAGTTCGAATTTCGAACGGTCCGGATGATTAACAAGAGGATCAGATCCGATTACAGGGATCTCTATCCCTAAGCCTAATCCTAATTCAAACGAGTTACCCATCTGGAGCGGTTCATCCTTATCTACAGCCGACGCGAACCATAAGATAGAGATGGACTCTCTCTTATATAAATTCAAATCAGGGTGTTCGGCTCAACGTTATCAAGATAAGAATTAAGGTATTCAAATTGAGCCTAGCTTTTATCTATTGGATATGACTTGTATAAATAGAGGATCCCTTCTAACGAGAAAGAGATCACGTTCATTCGAATTCAGAGAGCCTTTTGGTAATCACCATTGACATAGTGAAACTTCTCTTTTTACGTGATTTTTTTCTTTCAGATTTTTCACGTACTTTCATTGTATTTGCGATTGGTTGTTTTGTGATTTGACTACATCTACTTTCTTATTTTGGTGCGTGGACTGATTCCTTAGGAATTACCTACTGCATTTGGTACTTTTATTGAAATCTTTGAGTCCACACTTGAGATCTCTCCATCAAAATATCATATTCCTTCCTCTAAAACTATCCAACATGACCGACATGGCTCCGTCGAGAAAGAGTGTCAACCAGACTATGGCTGATCCCGTCGTTCCAAAGAGAAAGGGGAAAGTGATAGAAGCGGTTGAGTCAACAGATCGTCGGCCCACCCTATCAGATGTCCACATCTCCGATGTGGAGGACTCTCATCCTAACACTGTGTCGCCACTCAGGACGCAGACCGCTGAACTCGAGCCTCCGCTCAACGACGATCAACTCCTCCAGATGCTTTCCGCTATGCAGAAGCAGATGGAGAATTAGCAAACGGAGATGATTCGTCTCCGTGAAGTCGCCGCCCGTGAAAAGGAGGCAGCAACCTGTGTCCAGACACGGTTGCTCAAACAGATCGGAGCTCAACAGGGGTCGCGATCTTCTCCAATTGCAGGAAAAAAACCCGCGAGCCCTTTTTTGATAATGCGCACACAGGGATCCGCACACTTTACTGGAAGCTCGAGGTGCGTTCGATCAGAGACTTACGAAGATGAAGAGGACTCCAAGGACACTCGACGTTCTCGAACCCCAAAGTTCCCTCGCATTGAGGACATAACAGATGTAGTCCAGGAGCGACTCAATCAAGCGAGTCAACAGTTTTCAAAAGGGATGGGAGTACAGCGAGTTGAGACCGACCGACTCTTCATTATCAAAGGAGATCACCATGCTCCGCTTCCCGAAGAAGTTTGTGATGTCGTCCTTTGATCACTACTCGGGGACCTCTGACCCACTCCTTTATCTCCGCCAGTACCAGGACAAGGTGATGGTCTACGCCCACAACAACCTCCTTCTCTACCGAGCATTCCCATCCAGCCTCAAGGGGGTTGCCTACCACTGATTTTTATTCGCTTCCCAGGAATTCGCTCCAGAATTTTCATGAAGTAACCGATGCGTTTTATAACCAGTTTGATTCTCTGAGAGAATTCTAGAGGAACAACCACTACCTCCTCACAGTCAAGATGAAAGCTGGGGAGAGCCTAAAAAACTACGTTAACTATTTTCAGAGTCAAATGGCCCTGGTATATAACTGCAACGAGGACGTAGCCGCCGCCGCCTTCATCAGCAGGCTGAAGTCACCAATCCCTTCTACAAACATCTGGTAAAGAATGATGTCATCAAGATGAGGGATATCCTCGTTCGTGTTCAGAAGTACATCCATATAGAAGAGGCAACTCAGACTACGTCCAGCCGCCCCTCGAGACAAGGCCCCGAGCTCGAGAGCCCGAAGTCACAATTTCCCTCGAGGAAGAATTAGAGCCACAACTCCTCTGTAATCCGCAAACCATCAAGGCGCGCTGTCGAATCCAGCAAGGAGAACAAAGCAGAAGACCTCATCCCATTCTGAGTACCGATCGATCAGATCTTCAACGCCATCAAAGACCAGCCTTGGGTCAGGCGTACAGCCAGACCCTTCCCACCTAACCCAAGAGGGCCTGAGTCTAGCAACTATTGTGCCTTCCACGAAGGGAGGGGCTACCTCACGGTACTTGCAAGACCTGATCAACTAGGGATACCTTCGAGTGTTTATTTTCAATCCCGGATTACCGTTGGAGGTTAGGGTGCAGAGGCAGCCCGAGGCCCCAACCGAACACCCTGGCAGTACTCTTGTCCAGTACCAGAAAGTGAACGCCATCTTCGAAAACTCCCCGATAGAGGGTACCACCAACAAGGAGAGGACCGTCTACGTTAACGAAGCTCGGAGGGACAATCATCTAGCAACAATGAATTGCCCTCCTACATCTCCCGGTGGGCCAGTTTTTTTTCCTTCGAAGAAGACTCGTATGTCGTGCACTTCTCTCACAACGACGCCTTAGTTGTGACAACACATATCAGATGTTGTAAAGTGTTGAAGATCTTGGTGGATGGGAGGAGTAGCGTCAACATCCTCTAGGCCATGCCCTAGATTTGATGGACGATACTCTTGAGCTGGCCAAAAAATTGATCATCCCCCAAACCCAGTCACTTCTCTAAGGATTCGACAGGAGGAGGCACGTTCTCCTGGCATGGTTTAATTCCCAGTCCATGCCGATCCATTCAATGTCGTTACAGAGTTCAGCATCCTGGACGTCCCATCCCCCTATAACGCCATCCTTGGGAAGCCGTGGATCCTCATGATGAGAGCGGTCCCGTCCACCCATAATCAATTGTTGAAATACCCCACGTCATCTGGAACGACTAATATAAGAGGCGACCAGGCGATGGCCAGAATAGTTGCTGTAGTAGCCCAAAAGAGATCGGACTGGACGCAAAAAGCATCCCAAGTAGACCCTAATGAAGACTCTCTTGTGGATAAGAAACAGAAGAGGATTGCAGATCAATAGCAATCAAAGTTCGGTGGGAGCCTACCTGACTCACCCACCGAGTCAGAAAATTTTGACAGCAGAACTGAGGAAAAGCCAGAGTCGTTCGAGGTAGACCCTCATCACTCCGAACAAACCCTCTGAATTGCTCAAACCTGCACCCGCATGAGAAAATACTGTTAAAACGATTCCTATCGAAGAACACAGACGTATTTACATGGTCTCCCGCCGACATGCCGAGAATCGACACCGAAGTCATCTGTCGCAAGCTCTCCATATGGGCAGACGCTAAGCTAGTAAAGCGAAAGCTTAGGAGAATGAACGAAGAAAGGAGACGCGTCAGCAGCAATAAAGTCGATCGCCTACTTCAGACTGGCTTCATTCGAGAAACGTTCTACCCTAACTGGCTCTCTAATCCTCTTCTCGTGAAGAAAAAAAAATGGGGAGTGAAGAATCTGCATCGACTTTACGAATCTCAATGAAGCATGTCAAAGGATAGTCATCCCCTCCCGAGGATCGATCAACTAGTAGAAGCTATGGCTAGACACGAGCTCTTTAGCTTCATGAACGTCTATTCCGGCTATAATCTGATTAAGATGCACCTGTCAGATGAAGATAAGATAGTTTTCACCACGGGACGGGGAATTTACTGTTACAAAGTGACGCCCTTCGGACTCAAGAACGCAGGGGCCACCTTCCAGCGGATGGTAAATTAGGTCTTCAAGGACCTTATCAGGAACACCATGGAGGTGTACGTGGATGATATGTTGGTGAAATGTGTGCAACGTACAGATCACCTGGAAAATCTAGACAAAGCCTTCGATCTCCTTAGATAATACAAGGTGAAGCTCAATCTTGAGAAGTATACATTCGGAGTAGTCTCCGGAAAGTTCTTAGGATATCTGGCACCCAACAGGGCATCGAGGTTGACCCAGATCAAATATCAGCAATTCTGAACATGAGGTCATCCACCTGTATGAAGGAGGTCCAGATGCTGAACGGACGTCTTGCAGCCCTCAATCGGTTCATTAGCTGATCCACAGACAAATGCAAGCCGTTCTTCCAGGCCTTAAAGAGAAATGGAGCGGACTTTCGCTGGAACGAGAAATGCGAAACGGCCTTCCAAGAGCTGAGAAGATACTTGGTTTTACCCGCTTTACTATTGAAACCTACCCTGAGAAAGACGCTGTATCTCTACCTCGCTGTCTCGGAATCAGCATCGAGCGGAGCCTTGGTTCGAGAGGAAGAAGGCATCCAGAAGCTAGTATACTATGTCAGTTATGCCATGAACGACCCCAGATCAGATACCAAAGGCTGGAAAAGCTATTATTGACCCTCCTCATCATTTCGAGGAAGCTCAAGTACTACTTTCAAACCTTTCCGATCACAATCCCCACTGAGCATCCCTTGAGAACCACCGTCGAAAATCTAGAAGCGACTGTAAGGATATCAAAATGGGCCTCGATGCTCAGGTCCTACGGACTCAAATACAAACCGAGGACATCTATAAAAGTCTAGGTACTGGCAGACTTCAGCCCGAGAATCACATAGTATGCTGACCAACTCGAAGGACCGGTCTTGAACGTTGATGGAGCGTCGAACAGTAAGAGGGTAGGAATCAGAATTATTCTCACCACCCCGGAGGGATCAATCATCGAACAATCCTTCACCCTAGGCTTCCCCGCGTCTAACAACGAAGAGGAATATGAAGTTGTCATAGCTAGGCTCCAAACCATAATCAATTGTTGAATATCCCACATGATGAGAGCGGTCTCGTCCACCCATAATCAATTGTTGAAATACCCCACACTATCCGGAACGGCCAATATAAGAGGCGACCAGGCGATAGCCAGAATAGTTGTTGTAGTAGCCCAAAAGAGATCAGACTGGATGCAAAAAGCATCCCGAGTAGACCCTAATGAAGACTCACTTGTGGATAAGAAGCAGAAGAGGATTGCATATCAATAGCAATCAAAGTTCGGTGGGAATCCAGACCTGACTCACCTACCGAGTCAGAAAATTCTGACATCAGGACTGAGGAAAAGCCAGAGTCGATCGAGGTATTGCTCAAACCTGCACCCACAGGAGAAAATACTGCTAAAACGATTCCTATCGAAGAAGACAGACGTATCCACATGGTCTCCCACCGACATGCCGGGAATCGACACTGAAGTCATCTGTCATAAGCTTTCCATATGGGCAGACGCTAAGCTAGTAAAGCGAAAGCCTAGGAGAATGAACGAAGAAAGGAGACGCGTTAGCAGTAATGAAGTCGATCGCCTACTTCAGACTGGCTTCATTTGAGAAACGTTCTACCCCGACTGACTCTCTGATCTTGTTCTCGTGAAGAAAAGAACGGGAAGTGAAGAATCTGCATCGACTTTATGAATCTCAATGAAGCATGTCCAAAGGATAGTCATCCCCTCCCGAGGATCGATCAACTAACAGAAGCTATGGCTAGACACGAGCTCTTTAGCTTCATGAACGCCTATTCCGGCTATAGTCAGATCAAGATGCACCTATCAGATGAAGATAAGACAGTTTTCACCACGGGACGGGGAATTTACTGTTACAAAGTAATGCCCTTTGGAATCAAGAACGCAGGGGCCACCTTCCAGCGGATGGTAAGTTAGGCCTTCAAGGACCTTATCAGGAACACCATAGAGGTGTACGTGGATGATATGTTGGTGAAAAGTGTGCAGCGCACAGATCACCTCGAACATCTAGACAAAGCCTTCGGTCTCCTTAGATAATACGAGGTGAAGCTCAATTTTGAGAAGTATACATTCGGATAGTCTCCGGGAAGTTCTTAGGATATCTGGCACCCAACGGGGCATCGAGGTTGACCCGGATCAGATATCAACAATTCTGAATATGAGGTCACCCACCTGTATGAAGGAGGTCCAGATGCTGAATGGACGTCTTGCAGGCCTCAATCGGTTCATCAGCTGATCCACAGACAATTGTAAGCCGTTCTTCCAGGCCTTGAAGAGAAATGGAGCGGACTTTTACTAGAATGAGGAATGCGAAATGACCTTTTAGGAGCTGAGAAGATACTTGGTTTTACCCCCTTTACTATTGAAACCTACCCCGAGAAAGACGTTGTATCTCTACCTCGCTGTCTCAGAATCAGCAGCGAGCGGAGCCTTGGTTCGAGAGGAAGAAGGCATCCAGAAGCCAGTATACTATGTCAGTCATGCCATGAACGACCCCCAGACCAGATACCAAAGGCTGGAAAAGCTATTATTGGCCCTCCTCATCATCTCGAGGAAGCTCAAGTACTACTTCCAAACCTTCCCGATCACAATCCTCACTAAGCACCCCTTGCGAACCACCGTTGAAAATCTGGAAGCGACTGTAAGGATATCAAAATGGGCCTCGATGCTCAGGTCCTACAGACTTAAATACGAGCCGAGGACATCTATAAAAGGCTAGGTACTGGCAGACTTCAGCCCGAGAACCACATAGTACGCCGACCAACTCGAAGGACCGGTCTTGAACGTTGATGGAGCGTCGAACAACAAGAAGGCAGGAATCAGAATCATTCTCACCACCCCGGAGGGATCAATCATCGAACAGTCCTTCATCCTAGGCTTCCCCGCGTTTAACAACGAAGCAGAATATGAAGTTGTCATAGCTAGGCTCCAAACCGTTATAGCCCTCGGAGTTACAAGGCTTGAAGTTCGCTGTGACTCTTTGCTGGTTGTCAACCAAGTCAGCGGCGAATACATCATAAGAGATTCCTAGATGGCGGAGTACCTACGATTCATTTTTAAATTAAAGTCCAAAATTTTCCGATGTGACTTCAAGTGGATCCCTACGCCCGTGAACAACCAGGTAGACTCGCTTGCCAACTTGGGGGCAGCCACGGAGTTTCAGTTCAGACAGAAAATCCCCATCGAGCACATCACTAACCCGAGCGTCTGACAACCAACTGGAGAGGTCCTACGCCTCGACACCTCACCAGGATGGAGGAGTCCCATCATTGTTTACTTAAAGGCTGGGATACTTCCCGATGACAGAGTAGAGGCAAGGAAACTCCAACACTTGGCCACTCAGTGCATACTTCTTGGAGATATACTATGCTAAAAATCCTACTCCAACCTCCACCACGACCCATATCTGAGATACCTTGGTCCGCAGGAGGCTCGGAAGGTGATGTAGGAAATCCACTACGGACACTGTGGGAACCACGCGGGAGGCCGCTCTCTCACCCACAAGGTCATCAACTAAGGGTACTACTGCCCCCAAAATGTTCGACGACGCCAAGCATTATGTGAGAAAATGCCCACAAAGTCAGAGGTTTGCCCCAGCATCAAACCGGCTGAGCTCTGGCCTTCACACTTTGCGCAGCCCGTGGCCCTTTATACAATGGGACTGGAGTAGTCAGACCTCTCCCATGAGCGCAACCCCAGATGTGTTTCTTACTGGTAGCCACCGACTACTTTACCAAATGGATTGAGGTAGTACCGTTCTCCGAGGTCAGCGGACAGCAGATTGTTAAGTTCCTCTGGCAAAACATAGATGTCGCTTCGGGATCCCTTGCACTATCATCTGTGACAACGAAACTGGTTTCTCCAGCAAGTAAGTGACCAGCTTTTGCGCCAAATACAATATCGCCCACCGATTCTCTTCACCTTACTACCCTCAAGGCAACGACCAGGATGAAATCAGTAACCATACCATTCTCGACAACCTATGCAAAAGCCTGGACAAAGTCGTGTGAAAATGGGCGGAGAAACTCCCGGAGTACTCCGGGCCTACTGGACCACTAAACATGTTCCGACCGTAGAAACCCCATTCTCGTTAGTGTATGGGATAGAGGTGATTATCCCGGTCGACATCTTATGCCGACACTCAGGGTAGAAGGAGTGGTCTCTGACCAGAATGACACCCTACTCTGTTTTATACTGGATCACTCAAAGGAAATGCGCCAATAGGCCCGAATCCGCATCATAGTCTACCAACAACAAACTTTGGCGGCTCGCCACAAGAAGGTGGGCCCAGGAAATTTCAAGTCGGAGACCTGATCCTGAAGCGCGTGATCCAGAGCACTCAGCAGAAGGCTCATGAAAAATTGGGACCCAACTGGGAGGGTCTCTACATCATCACTGCTCGCGGAGGCAACGGGTCGTACACCCTGGCCGATCAGGGAGGGAACCAACTTAATAAGTAGTGAAACTCTCTTCATTTAAAATGATATCATGTGTAAATCATGCAAACATTCAATGAAAGGATTATTTTTCGCTATCTTAATCGCGTTTTCCTTAACCCTTACGTCTATCCCGAGCATAATGCACAATCTCCATAGCCTATACGTGTCCTCACCCAGACGACACTCCTCGGGGATCCACCTGAAAGATGGAGGCTCGCCTACGCCGGTTATTCTGGTCCAACCTATGATGGGTTAACACACTGATGACTGCCTGAGCATGCCCATAACCTGTACGGGTCCTCTACACTCTGACGGCACTCCTCGAGGAGCCACATAAAAGATGGAGGTTTACCCACGTCAAGACCGTAACTCCAGAGCGGAGATGAACAAGGAGGCGGCATCCCATAAGAGCACAGGCAATCGGCCCCTGATATCAGAGCTGACCCTTATGCTCCTTGCGACATATTGACACTCCAAAAAGACAATTTTCTTAGGTAGTACCTCAACTGATCCGAACGATATCCAAACTTGACATTTACAAAAGACAAGATGCGGACAAGCTGATGACCAGGTTCTATCCATCCTCAGAGATCAAGCGATGACTTGAAACTTACTGATCCAGTGAAGCAGACAGTAAGCCAAGTATAACCTTTAAAAAGGCCTAAGCATGATGTAACACTTGTCTTAATAAATACCTTTTTCCTAACATTTTAATACTTTAGGGAGGTGATGGGGAGTAAGTATTCATGCTAAATACTATACATGATACTATGTCTATCAGTATGTATACACATATGTATGTATGAATAAGAATGAATACAACCTCATTCTTGTTGACTTTGCCACCATACCCCCTCACCATGCTTGGGGTACTAGTACCTCATGAAGGGGGGAGGCATGGAGACTTGTTAATAGGGTAAAGTATAAGAGTAGAGTGATGGGGTTAGGGAGGGACACTTGTCATCTTTTTATGAAAGAGATTGGGCTATAAATAGGAGGGAGATGAAGAGAACCATCTCATTTGGCAATACCCTCTCTCTCTCTCTCTTCATCCAAACTCCCCAAAACTCCTCTCTCTCTCCCCTTTTGCTGCAGCAAAGTAGCAGCAGCAAAGCAAAAGCAGCAGCAGCAGCAAAAAGGCAGCAGCAACAGCAGCAGAAACAGCAGCCAAACAACCCTCTTTTTCCCCATTTCTTCTTCACAAAAACACTCTTTCTCCCTCTCATTTCCCCACAAACATTCCTTACTTCCATATACAAGAAAAAGGCTCCATTTTCTGTTGGCCCAAGAGGTTACACTCTCCATTTGTTTAGAGTTTTGATGATAACAAAACACTTAAGAGCTATATTGGTACTAATAAGTTTGTTCAAGATGAGTTTCAGATTAGTACTATTTTGAAGGCCATTGTTTAGTTTTTGCAAGACTTTCTTGGTTCATGAAGCAAATAAGGCAAAAGGCACTAGAAGGAATGATCATAGAAGAGAAGGTCTAGCATGGCATTGCATGGCTCAAGACTTCAGTAGATTTGTTTTTAGTTTTATAGTTTTGTCAAAGAATAGTGGATAGGTTGAAGCTCAAATACACACACACACACAAATTTAATACGTTTGGTTTTTGATTTAATCGGTTTTGGATTTCAAGTACATATATCGGGTTTTGGATTTGAATCAGTTTTAGTTCTGCTGATCTGCTTGACACCCTTTTATAATTGTTATCATAACTTTTTATTCTTATATTTAAATAACATGATTTAAATTACATTTCAAAGATAACTTTCAGATCTAAATTTCTTATTAAATAATCATTTTCAGATTCAGATTTTAAAGATGTCAAATATTTAGTTGAACTCTGTTCTTGTTCTGAAAATAGCTTACAGTTTCTGTTTTGACACCTGTCAGTGTTTTATTGATAACTTTTTAATAAAACATGATATTGAGTTGATTTCAGTTTCATTAAAATTAAGATTTAAATATCTACAAATTATTCCTATATACCTTATTCTAAATTCGAACGTTTGCAGTCTGAAAAATGTGCTTAAAGTTGACCAATCTGTCAGATTGGCAGTAATGGCTAATTTTTTGGAGGCTGATTTTTAACATGTTTTCAAAATGTGTTTAAGTTTAAATAAAACGTGGTTAGCTGTATTAGAGGGTCAATTTCTTCCTCTTATATTCAGGTAAAACTTTTCTATGTTCCTATATAAAGGGGTAATTAGGGTAGAGGTTTTCACAACAACAAGCATTGGCAAAATATTCAAAGTTTTCAAAGGCTTTCAAAAGAGTTTGGTCCTTGGTTTTTGTGCTGAAGAATTTCTCATTCCTGAAGTTTTAGTATCTAAACTCTCTCAAGTTCTTTTTCTTTTTCCACTTACATATTTGAGCTTCAATTCTAACCATTGTTCTACAGGGTTCTTGTAAGGGAAAGAGGCTTTTGCAAAAGAGAGTTTGTGGTCTTTTGATCACCAAGAAATACTTGTATTCGAGATTGTGGAGTTGGGTACTCCGGTGTGATTGTAACTCTTTGTGAAGTTATAGTGGTTAGAAATCCTTCTGGGGAAGGCGGGGACGTAGAGCTGGGTGCTCGAACCTCGGAAAAATTCTCGGTGTTTGCGTTTGGTTTACTTGCTCTTATCTCTTGCATTATATTCTTGCTTCAATTATTTACTTTAATTACTTGCTACAATTACTTGCTCTATATATACTCATTGCTTTATGCACTTGTTGCATATTCATATTGTCAATCAAATACTCATACAACAAGACTGCATTGCGCACCTCTAACTCTTATCAAGAGGAATCACGAGGAAGGAGTTCAGAGCCCTTCACGGGGTATTCGGCTTCTAGTCTTGTTTTGGGTTGATTGTTGCATCATAAATTTTTAATTGTACATTGATTAGCATTATCACCTATTCACCCCCCCTCTAGGTGATTTCATTTTCATGTTTTAACTCCTCCAAAAATCCAATAGAACGAGCTAAAGTGGTGATCTAACCTCACCATAAAAAGGGATTTCTTGAAAACAAGGGTGATTTAGAACAACAAGTTAGGGGGAGTGATATTGGATTGAAGGTAGGCGAAACTTTAAGAATCCTACCCCTCTTGTGCTCTTTTAGCTATGAACTAATTATGACATTGTTATGGCCTTGTAGACTCTATCGTAACGGAAGATCAAGCTTGATAAGGAGTCAACCGCTTCAAAGAGTGAGTAGAACACCCGAACCTTAGTAAAATAGTAGAAGTGTAAAACTTGAGATAAAGTGGGAAATTTCTAAGTTATGAATAGATGTGAAAATGAATGATGCTTGTGTATAGTTTATATGTTTTGTGTAAACAATCCTATGGTGTTATGTTGTGGTTACACCCATGTATGCTTACATTATGCATGACTGACACGTTAGTATGTATGCATAGTAGTCTTACACATGTCTCTTAAAAAGAAATAGTCTTATGAATGAACATCATACTTAACTTCATGCATATATTTGGCTACACATATATTGGAATGATATAACACGTTAGTTATCCTGGAAAGACGTGTATATTGTTAGTGGTTACTTATACATAATATTGACATCATGTAAAGTAGGAATCATGTGAATCATTTATGTTATTATTGTCTCATGGATCCTTGCATGTGGTTATTACATGAAGGATATGATATTTACATGTTATGATACGTGGTAAGCGTATTGGAGGAAGGGATCGGGTTGAACCGGAGGTGACGAATGGGAGAATAGTACGTGGTAAACATATCAGAAGAAGGGATCGGGTTGAACCGGAGGTGACGAAGGGGAGAATAGTACGTGGTAAACGTATTGAAATAAGGGACCGGGTTGAAGCAGAGGTGACGAAGGGTGAAATCACCTAGAAGGGGGGGTGAATAGGTGATAGTGCTAATCTAGAAACTAAATGCGGAAGCTAAAAATTATTTTGCAATTACACTTAATACAACCAACAAGTGTAGCCGAATTCCCCGTGAAGGCTTTGGACTAACTCCTCTTGATTCCCCTAGATAAGGGTTGAGGTGCTATATGAAGCTCTTGTGGTTAAGTATAAGTGAGGCACACAAACACAAGCCAAGCATATAATGGATATATAGCAATATGAAAGATGCAAGGCACAAATGCAAGCAAGTATGAATGATATGGCAATATAAATAATGCTATGCACAACACAAATAAAGAGAGAGGGATAAGAGACAATGGATCAAACGCAAACACAAAGATATGTTTCGAGGTTCGAGCCCCTAGCTCTACGTCCCCGCCTTCACCGAGAAGGATTTCTAATCCACTATCTTGTCCACCGAGGACTCCCACCGAGGGAACCTCCACCGAGGAGGATTTGTACAACTAGGGAGTACCGAACTCCTCTCTCAAACATCGCCTCACAACTGAGGGGTAGGCCCGTAGCCAAACAACAACCAACACCTCTACCGAAGAGGGTTACAAACCAAACTCCACCTCTCACTAGAGGGAGCAAACCACAATCTCAACCTCTACCAAAGAGGGAGCAAACCAATCACCCGATCAACCTCTACCAAAGAGGGATACAACAAAAGTAAGGGTGTTTACAACTTGGAGGCTTGATTGGTAGTCAAAAGTGCATTTTTATCATTACATTTACCATCACATTTTCATATTTATTCATTTAATTCTGCACAATTATTAATATTTTATTATTTATTGTGTGCAGGCCTCAAAATAATAAAAAGAAAGAATGAAAGCTTAAAAAGAGCCCAAAAGCCCACATTTGAAGCCCAAGAGTCAAAGTGCAAATAGCAGATTGTCAAAGTGCAAATATACAAGGGCTAAAGTTGCAAATATCAAAGATGAGGGAAGGATAGACTTCTACCCAACCCTAAACTCTTGCAGATGAGGATAAAAGCCAAAGATAAGATGCAGAGATAAGGAAATTCGTTCAAAAGAGATTGGGAGAATTCTAAATCTAGATAACTTGATTCCCAAGTTATATCCATATCCCACGATAAAGTGCCAGGATGCAGCTTCCAGAAGCAGGCGCCCAGATGGACGGACCAGAAGAAGCCACGCGCCAAAGCGCGTGGCCAGATTCCCTAGAAATGCCGCAATTCCACGGCAAAATCCCAGTTTTTGCGGCACTTTGATGTTATCTGGATACCAGATTTCGTGGGCGACTTTATCCGGGACTCTTCGACCTTCTGCACCTATAAATACCCCCTGCAGTGCAACGTACAGAGTAGTCCAGAGGCAAGCCAAGGGCCAAAAGCTAGGGTTTAGTTTTTAGGTTAGATTTTATTTTCGTTTTTATTTTGTAAATTTTGTAACTGAGAGTGGAGGAAACTTTCATGGAGGATGGAGTCTTCGCTTGTACTGAGGTGACAGCGGTATAAGCCCGCTTATCTTCCATTGTTAATGAAATCCGTTTAAGGTTCGTTTTGTTATTATTTTATGTTTTCATCTCTTGTTTATTCTTGTGTTTCTCTGTTTCTATTTTCTTTCTTCTATTTGTTCTCTAATGCCTTGTGAACAATGAGACCCAACTGCTTCGAGACTGCCTAGCCAACGAAGATCCCTTGATGGCTTATGGCGATTAACTTCCTATACGCCATACTTGCAAGTCTTCCGAGAAAAGGTAAATCATCGCACGGATCAAAGGTAAGCAGGCTGAAGAGGTTCGTACGTGTTTTCTTTATTTTCTTTCTTTAGTTTTGATCCACATCTTCCACAATTCTTTTCTTCACTTCATTGTAAATACTATTCATTGTAAATACCACTGCTAATAATAAAAGAAAAAAAAGAGATAACTTGCTTAACGCTTCCATCGCAGTCCCTCCTTGAGGATCACGACCCGCATAACCCTGCTACCGCGGATTAGAATTGAGAACTTGCACATCATATTCTTAAAACTAAAATATTATATTTTGTGTGCAGGAAATCTCAGTCAACAAATTGGCGCCGTTGCCGGGGAGGGACGGTAAGTTTTTCTCTAAATAAAAAAAATTAACTAATTATTCTTTTATTCTTTTCTGTTTGCAGGTTTGGAGAACAGGAAACAGCAGCAGAAGTGGACATATAGCAACTCTGTGCCTCTGCCCTCGAAGGCAGAGCAGCAGAGCCTGCTACTTTGCCGCAGAAACGCGGCAATAGCCGCGGATCCGCGGCAATAGCAGTGAATTACTGACTCAGTTTTCTGCAGGTTGCTGCAAATTGCAAATATTGTCTACTGCTCTGTTAAAATTTGTTCTGTGATAACCCTGCTTACTGCTAATTAATTCAACAGTAAACTATTTGTTGTTAAAGATAAAAATTGATTAGACGTTTGCATATTAGGCACGTGTCTTTTCAATTCATTTATTTTTACTGTTGAAGAGTGCTGGAGCAAGGTACGTGCGCATTGCATGTAGAATAGAACTCATCTCTTGGTTGATTTTCTGCTTTGAGTGATTCTTATCTATTTATCTTGTACACTTGCACTAATTCATTTTAAGGGCATAACCCATTAACAAGATAAGGTGGGGATTTCATCACCCTTCCTTAGCCCAAAAATCATATCCAAAGCACTCACTAACCCAAGCCTAACTTAAAAATTAGTAGACGTTGGCCCTAGGGACATCTCAGACTCAATAGGAGATTATCCTAAGGGGGAACAGTGCTGGAAGTTGACTCTTGTCAAATCAGTGTCTAGGAAAGGGATTGAGGGCCGAAAGCCTGAAGATTGGTGGTTATTTAATTAAGGAACGTCTTTGACGGAAAACCTCCCACCACTCTTGCCCTGACCTGGCTGATTAACTTGTGGTCAAAGTCTGCACCCTACCTCCCGTGGACAGTCTAACCAGTTAGGAGTCGTCTAGGTCATAGGTCTACCCTAACTTAGGTTAGAATTTTTCTTTTTTGTTTGCTTATTTGTTTTTTTGTTTGTGTTGGTGTGATATGGCATATAGTAATAATTCCAATTTTAATCCATATTACACACCTAACTATTATTCGGATATTACCAACCCGGCATATCATAACTTTGACCAATCTAGTGTGCCAGAATGGTCTTATCCGAATGAATATAGCCCACACCCTCCATCTTATGACTATAATTTCCATAATAATTTCAACTCGTCACAGAGTTTATGGGGTTTCGAGTCCCCCGAGTCTAATTCTCGACCAAATTGTCCTCCATATCCATCTAGTCCACATTCTTCCCAAGATTCATACTCAGATCCACCCATTCAGAATAGAAATCCATCTATCTTGGAAATGATGAGTATGAATGAGTCCAAGCAAAAATCACCATCAATCTTAGACATGATGATGCGTGAGTCCACCGACTCACAACTTCATCACGATTACCCGTCCTATTTTCAAATCCAATCAGAACATGATGCACCTATCGACTATGAAGGATGCTTGCCGCCATGAATCAGGCTAGATTAGCCCATGATCATGACCTAGATTTGATGGTTGAATCTTTACGTTCTCACCGTTCGGCCATTTCTGCTTTCATTGACCACTCGATTAGAGCCGACGAACCAAGTTGCTTTGGACAACAAGATTGTAATTTAGTACCATCATGTGAACTTGCCGAAACTTCAAATTCTGATAACTTGGCAAGTTTTTCCTTTCCTGAATTAGAACTTGAACATGAATATGATCATGATCTTCCACTTGATGATTCAATTTTATTTCCTGATCCAATAATGACTCCAGTGTCTCCACCTGATTTCACTTTTCCCGAGTCAACATTGGATCCTATTCCAATTCATTATGAAATTGAATCACCCATTTTAGATGATCATATTGAACTTGACCTAGATTCTCACAATCTCTTTAATCTGAAACTGATTGTACAATTCTGACGGAAGATGTTGACCTTAGTTTTGAAGAATTGTATGGCGATGAGCTATAATTCCTTAATATTGGAAGTAAAGAGATATCACTCATATTAGGTCACATTTCATTGTGGGAAGAAGATTGTGGACTTGAGTTTCTATTTCTTGACTTGGACCCACTTCCTGAACTTAGCCCGACTTTTGAGCCCATACTTGATTTGAGCTTCTTCCCTGAGTCGGTATTCGTTCCAGCACCAATAATGTCCAAGTCAATAATTCCATCTTTTCATACTCCATTTTGGGACAAGGAGGTTGAGACAATTAACTCTGAAATTTATTATGAAAATTGGAAATTTGATGGGGTGGAAATACTAAAAACTGATTATATATATATTTTAGTGGGTTATGTAAGGAAAGTTTCTGGTGGGTTCCACCAAATTATCTGTTATCTTAATTGGGCCGCATTTCGTGGACCAATTAGACCACCTCCGGAACCACCACCTTAAGGTAACTTCCGCCTTCCCTTGTTCTGTTTCATGCATATATGCATTCATTCATACATTGAGGACAATGCATGAGATAAGTGTGGGGGTGGGCTTTACTAACATACTAACATAGGTAAAAACTAACAAAAATTTGCTAAAAAAAAAAAATTGTTATAAAAAGGAAGTATTTTGACTTATTTTTTTGAAAGAAATCTAAGTTAGTTTTAAGGATTAGGAAAATCATGATTAGGATTTCTAAAAACTTGGTCAAAATAAATAAATTGTTTAATTTTTAGGTATAAGAGAGAAATTGAATAAATAATTAGTCTTGATTTTTACCTTAATGAAATGTGCATACCAAATGCATATCTAGGATTCTAAGACAAAGACCTTGTGCCTCATAAAAAAAAAGAAAAAAAAAGAAAAAAATCACCAATTAAGCTGATACATGTGCCTCAAGAAGCATAAGTATTCACGCCTAAAGGTGAGTTAATAAATAAAATCCTTAGTTTTGTGGCCTAGTTCACTCGAATTTGAGTCCGCGGGGTGTTTTCTCACCTGGTGCCCTAAAGCCAACCGGTTTGGGAGTCATCGACTTTAAGTTCGTTACATGGGTGGATTAGAAAGCCTAAGGAAATTAAGGAAAAATTACTTGTATATGTATTAACACATCTAAGAGTCAATTAGTTAGGTATGAGGGCCTCAAGAAGCCTTGATGCTTACACGAAAGAAAATTAGATGAGTTATACATATTAAAAATAAATTAAAAAAAAGGAAGAGAAAAAAATTAAAGAGGCATGAGAGTCCAAGTTAAGGAATTCCTAGCCAAGTTATAAGGATGCATATGATTTTTGGTAACGAAAAAGACTATATTAGAAGTTCAATTTTGACCCTTACCTAAATGAAAACAATTTACTTTATAAAGACTAAGTCTAAGAATGAATAAAAATGAGGATCCTAAAACTTATAGACTACTTAGTCTCTTCAATAATAATTCAAATATTTTCCTTTTTATGGATTTTGTGGGTGTAATCCGCTGAAAACCCTCACGAGACAACACTCGTCCTCTAGGGTAACCTAGAGGTTTAACGGCTTGTTGCACGTGCTAAGTGCAATCGTGATTCCTACGAAAGTGAGTTAGGTTAGATTAACTTTTTCTTTTTCTTTGTTTTTACTCGAGGACGAGCAAAAAGATAAGTGTGGGGGTGTGATTGGTAGTCAAAAGTGCATTTTTATCATTACATTTACCATCACATTTTCATATTTATTCATTTAATTCTGCACAATTATTAATATTTTATTATTTATTGTGTGCAGGCCTCGAAATAATAAAAAGAAAGAATGAAAGCTTAAAAAGAGCCCAAAAGCCCACATTTGAAGCCCAAGAGTCAAAGTGCAAATAGCAGATTGTCAAAGTGCAAATATACAAGGGCTAAAGTTGCAAATATCAAAGATGAGGGAAGGATAGACTTCTACCCAACCCTAAACTCTTGCAGATGAGGATAAAAGCCAAAGATAAGATGCAGAGATAAGGAAATTCGTTCAAAAGAGATTGGGAGAATTCTAAATCTAGATAACTTGATTCCCAAGTTATATCCATATCCCACGATAAAGTGCCAGGATGCAGCTTCCAGAAGCAGGCGCCCAGATGGACGGACCAGAAGAAGCCACGCGCCAAAGCGCGTGGCCAGATTCCCTAGAAATGCCGCAATTCCACGGCAAAATCCCAGTTTTTGCGGCACTTTGATGTTATCTGGATACCAGATTTCGTGGGCGACTTTATCCGGGACTCTTCGACCTTCTGCACCTATAAATACCCCCTGCAGTGCAACGTACAGAGTAGTCCAGAGGCAAGCCAAGGGCCAAAAGCTAGGGTTTAGTTTTTAGGTTAGATTTTATTTTCGTTTTTATTTTGTAAATTTTGTAACTGAGAGTGGAGGAAACTTTCATGGAGGATGGAGTCTTCGCTTGTACTGAGGTGACAGCGGTATAAGCCCGCTTATCTTCCATTGTTAATGAAATCCGTTTAAGGTTCGTTTTTGTTATTATTTTTTGTTTTCATCTCTTATTTATTCTTGTGTTTCTCTGTTTCTATTTTCTTTCTTCTATTTGTTCTCTAATGCCTTGTGAACAATGAGACCCAACTGCTTCGAGACTGCCTAGCCAACGAAGATCCCTTGATGGCTTATGGCGATTAACTTCCTATACGCCATACTTGCAAGTCTTCCGAGAAAAGGTAAATCATCGCACGGATCAAAGGTAAGCAGGCTGAAGAGGTTCGTACGTGTTTTCTTTATTTTCTTTCTTTAGTTTTGATCCACATCTTCCACAATTCTTTTCTTCACTTCATTGTAAATACTATTCATTGTAAATACCACTGCTAATAATAAAAAGAAAAAAAAAGAGATAACTTGCTTAACGCTTCCATCGCAGTCTCTCCTTGAGGATCACGACCCGCATAGCCCTGCTACCGCGGATTAGAATTGAGAACTTGCACATCATATTCTTAAAACTAAAATATTATATTTTGTGTGTAACGGTCCCAGTAATTTCTTATAGCAATAAACTAACTCAACAATATTTCTTCGAAATTTCGGCAGCACCTCCCCTAAAATATAGACAATGCCAAAATACACCACAACATATATAATGTCCACAATGGACACAACACTTCCAATAAAGCATTTCGGCACACTTTGCCTACTTATCAACATAATTAAAATAAGATTTCCTTACATAATCTCACAATTTCCCATCAAACATCAAAAGAGTTACAATGTGCTTTCCCACAATACAACATACTTACCATATCATTGTCCATGTTCTTCATATATGATAGCAAAGTGACTTACCAAGTTTATATTCAAAAGTCACACATAGAATTATACTTACATTCCCAACACCCAAATTTTATTTTCCATACATCAATTTCCCACATATAGGTACAATAAGCCATTTCAAGAGTAAACACAATATGAAGTAAACATTTAAGCACAAGCACGACATAAGAGGGGTCGATCATTCCATATCCATAGAATTATAGAATTTACATTGGCTTCTTACCCTTGTCCAAACCTGAAATTTACAACATGAATAGACATGAGCCTGAAAGCTCAGTGAGTAAACCATCTAAAATCTACTAATCTAATTTCATATGCCAAATGGATTTAAATTGATACAGAAGTTTACTAAGTTGGTTTCCACTGTGCTATTACATATCCCCATTTTAAGTTAGATGTCTCAACTACCATGAAAGATTTCATAAAGCTTATTATTATCACACTTTAGTATATAATAAAAAAAATAAGTATAGTTGCACCGTCTTCCCCCTTCTACCGGTTCTCGCTCGGCCCCTTCCTCCAAGTAATATATATATACATTATAATAATACACATAATATGATTTTCACCGTCTTCCCCCTCCTACCGGTTCGCGCTCGGCCCCTTCCTCCAATAACATATAAACATACACAAATACTAAAAATAAAGTTATCACCGTCTTCCCCCACCTACCGGTTCTCGCTCGGCCCCTTCCTCCAATAATATATACATATATTATATAAAGCAATTTTCACCGTCTTCCCCCTCCTGCCGGTTCTCACACGGCCCCTTCCTCCAAGAAATAATCCAACAAGCCCGACACAAATTTATGTAACACATTTGTATATCCGTGCATATCGATCACACGTGTATACCTGTACTTATGTAGCAACATATTATTTTATGTTTATGTACATGCATGTTTGTATTCAACATACCGATTGCTTATGTGTACATATACTCATGTATCAATACACAATTCCATACTTACATATATGTGTATATATCCAAACTACCAATCACAACCACACACACATATATATATTAATACACAATTTCATTTTATATGAGAATGTATCACAACTACTGTTTACGAGTATATACATATATCACTAACAATAAAATTTTTCCAATCATGTAATATTATGTTTTTAACAACCAAATTTATGACTTAATTTACATAATGGTTTAATTGATCTACTCGCTAACTTATTTCTTTGTTTCGTTCATAGCTTAGGTTCCATTAGATTTGGTTTCATAAAGGTTGACATGCTAATTTCATCCAATTACCCTAACCATTTCACCTAATTAAAAACAACAACAAATTCTTTATTTTCACTATAATCCAACCACATGTCAGGAAATGAAATTTCTAGGAATTCGGGTCTACTCACCTTGCTTAACGAATGCCCACGCGAAGAACACCGCCTACGTTGCCCGCCGAAACAAACCCTAAAATTTAATAAACTCCTAAGTTGAATAATGATAAAAATCTAACTTTATTTAAGAAAAATTCTAGGGTTTTTACCTCCAATAATGATCTGTTTTTCCCCAATTTAGTTCGAAGAAAACCCGAATTCGACCTCGGATTTACAGAATTTTTTTCTCCGAAAGAAACTTCCCTTTCTTCCCTTCGCGCGCCACTGTCGCCTGGGATGCGCGCTCGCTGCCGCTGGGCCGCACCTGCTCGCGCGTCCACCTCCTCCTCCAGCGCCGCCCGCAGCTCCCGCCGGCGCCGCTCGCCTCGCGTGGCCGCGCCGCCCTGGCCGCTGCTCCCTGCTGCGGCTGGGGTGGAAGGCAAAGGGTGGGGAGAGAGAGAGAGAGAGAGAGAGAGAGAGAGATCCAGGAATCAAAGAGAGAGAGCGAGAGAGAGAGTCTGAATTCAAAGGGAAGAAGAAATTTTGGGGTTTGTTTTCTCAGTTAACGAAAGAAGAAGGAGAAGTGATTTGGGAATTTTAGAGTTAGGTTAAATATGGAATATTATTTTCCCATATATTTATATTCCCTAATTGTTAAAAACTTGCCACCTCTCTTTACAATTTCCAAGACTTCTCAATTAAAGTCCACCTCACCTCTTTTTTTCTCACAAATTGCCAACACACAACTCTAATTTATTTATAAAAAAAATATAATGTATTTAAGTATTGTATTCTTAAGTATTATACCCTTATTACATATGTACCAAATACATAGTACTAAAAATGTGAAATTGAGGATACTTAAGTGTACATAATTATATACAATAATTCTAATATTTTCTAAATTTTGGATTAAGCTTAACACATGATTGTCACACTGTTAAATAAATTCATTTAGGCAATAATCCGGATTTATTTAAGTCGGGTGTTACAATACTACCCTCCTTAAAAGAGTTTCGTCCCGAAACTTAACGTACCTTGAAATAGTTGCGGATGAGATCTTTGCATTTCTTCTTCTGGTTCCCATGTAATTTCTTCCAGCTTTTGACTTCTCCACAAAATTTTCACTAAGGGAATCACCTTGTTTCTCAATTGTTTCTTTTTACGGTCAAGAATTTGCACCGGTTCCACTGCATAGGATAGGTCTTCTTGAATTTGTAGTGGTAAATATTTGAGGACATGGTTGGGATCTGGTATGTATTTCCTTAGCTGTGACACATGGAACACATTATGTACTTTTTCCATCTCAGGAGGTAAGGCTAACCGATAGGCCAATGGTCCAATCCTTTCCAATACTTCAAAAGGTCCAACATACCGGGGTCCCAACTTACTTCTCTTACCAATGCGCACTACTCCTTTCATCGGAGATATTTTCAAGAAAACCTTATCTCCCTCCGTAAATTCCAGGGGTCTCCGATGCTGATCTGCATATGCTTTTTGTCTGCTTTGAGCTGCACTCATCCTTTTCCTTATTGTCCGGATCTTTTCTGTAGTTTCTTGGACCATGTCTGGACCCAGTAACCTTTGATCTCCCACTTCTTCCCAACAAATGGGTGATCGACACTTCCTTCCATATAAGGCTTCGAAGGGTGGCATTCCTATAGTGGACTGGTAACTGTTGTTATATGCGAACTCCACTAATGATAGATGCTTCTCCCAATTGCCCCCAAAATCTAATGTACAAGCTCTCAGCATATCTTCTAAGATTTGAATAGTCCTTTCAGACTGCCCATCAGTTTGCGGGTGCGCTGCTGTACTGAGGTGAAGCTTAGTTCCTAAAGCTTTAGCTAAACTGATCCAGAATCTGGACTGGAACCGAGGGTCTCGATCTGACACAATGGTTTCAGGCACTCCATGAATTCTAATTATCTCTTGAAGATAGATTTGTGCTAACTTATCCATTGAGTAATCCAACCGAATGGGTAGGAAATGTGCGGACTTAGTGAGTCGGTCAACTATCACCCATATAGCATCATGTCCACGAAGAGATTTGGGAAGTCCTGACACAAAATCCATAGTAATATGATTCCATTTCCATTCAGGAATTTGTAGTGGCATTAGCAGTCCCGGAGGCTTCTTATGTTCTGCTTTAACTTGTTGACATATTAGGCATTTCTGCACAAACCTTGCTATGTCATCCTTCATCCCTTCCCACCAAAAATTTGTTCGCAGATCTTGATACATTTTAGTTGCCCCAGGATGAGCTGTGTAAGGAGTGCAATGGGCTTCACTCATAATTTGTTCCTTGAGTTCTAAGTTGGAAGGTACACATACCCGGTTTCCTTTCTTCAGAAGCCCTTTATCAATGATGAAATCTTGTGTTTCACCCTTTAACACTTTCTCAAAGTTCTTAACTGACTGCTCATCATTTTGTTGTGCCTGATGGATCTTATCATAAAGGTCAATTTCCAATGTAACTTGGTTCATTTGACTATCTCTAATTAGGATCTCCTTCGGTTGAACCTCAATCTGCAGCCTTTCAATCTCCTTTAATAAATTGGCTTGTTGAGTTAATAGTGTAGCTAGAGATCCCTCTGATTTGCGGCTAAGCGCATCTGCTACTACATTGGCTTTCCCAGGGTGATAGTGAATATTCAAATCATAATCTTTCATCAGTTCCAACCATCTTCTTTGGCGCATATTCAATTCTTTTTGAGTAAATATATACTTCAGGCTTTTATGGTCTGTATAAATATCACAAGACACACCATATAAATAATGTCACCAAATTTTTAGAGCAAATATAACTGCAGCCAGCTCCAAATCATGGGTGGGATAGTTCTTCTCATGGTTTTTAAGTTGCCTGGAGGCATAAGCAATTACTCTTCCATGCTGCATTAATACACAACCCAGTCCCGACTTTGAGGCATCACTGTATATAACATATCCTTCAGTTCCAGAGGGCATGGCTAGGATTGGGGCCGAAGTTAGCTTATTCTTCAACTCTTGAAAACTATCCTCCTGACTTTCCCCCCAATGAAATTTGAGATTTTTCTTGGTCAATTGTGACAATGGTGCCGCAATCCTGGAAAATCCCTCCACGAACCTTCGATAATACCCAGCCAGTCCTAAGAAACTCCGTACTTCGGAGACATTGGTAGGTCTGGGCCAATTCTCAATTGCTTCTATCTTTGCTGGATCCACAGATATTCCTTCTTTATTAATAATATGACCAAGGAATCCAACTTTTTCTAGCCAGAACTCACACTTTTTGAATTTTGCATAAAGTTGTCTTTCCCTCAATAACTGTAAAACTATTCTCAAATGTTCTTCGTGTTCTTCCGGGTTTCTTGAGTAAACTAGAATATCATCAATGAATACCACCACAAATTTATCCAAATATGGCTGAAAGATTCTATTCATTAGATCCATAAATGCGGCTGGGGCATTAGTCAGTCCAAATGGCATTACCAGAAATTCATAATGTCCATATCTGGTTCTAAAGGCTGTTTTAGGGACATCCTCTGATTTGATTTTTAATTGGTGATATCCAGATCTTAAATCCATTTTGGAAAATACACTTGCACCTTGAAGCTGATCAAAAAGATCATCTATCCTCGGAAGTGGGTATCTATTCTTGATGGTGACTTTATTCAACTCCCTGTAATCTATGCACAGTCTCATACTTCCATCCTTCTTCTTTACAAATAATACAGGAGCACCCCAGGGTGATACACTTGGCCGAATAAATCCCAGGCCTAATAATTCTTCTAATTGTTCCTTTAATTCTTTCATCTCCGCTGGTGCCATTCTATAGGGAGCCTTAGATATAGGTCCTGTTCCAGGTAGAAGATCAATGGAGAATTCTACTTCCCTGTCCGGAGGTAAGCCTGGCAATTCTTCAGGAAACACATCAGGATATTCTCTTACTACATTTATGTCTTCTATTCTCACTTCCTCTTTCTCCTTGGCTAATACTATTGCCAAAAATCCTTGACATCCATGTCGTAATAATTTGGTGGCTTTTAAGGCTGAGATCACAGGAATGCTGACTTTATTCCTTGTCCCTTCGAACACATATCCTGGGGTCCCTGGTATTTTGAAAATTATTTTCTTTTGATGGCAGTCTACATGTGCATGATGTGTTGATAACCAATCCATTCCTAAGATGATATCATATTCCATCTCTCCTAATTTGATCAAGTCTGCCTGTGTGTTCATTTCTCCTATGATAATTTCACACCCCTTATAATATACATCAGTAATCAAAGTTGTGCCTATAGGTGTGGATACCGCCAGTTGGAAGCTCAAGAGTTCGGGTATCTTATTAATTTTTGAGGCAAAAGATGAGGAAATAAACGAATGTGTGGCACCAGAATCAAATAATGCTCGAGCGATTACTCCAGATAGATAAATAGTACCTTCCACCATTGAGTTAGACGCCCGGACTTCTTGTTGGGTTAAAGCATTCATCCTTCCTTGAACCCTGGGCTGTTGCATTGAAGCCTGCGTCATGGTTGGTCGAAATGTGTTGCCAGACCGCCGAAAAGTTCCTGATGATCCATTTGTCGGAGCGATGCCTGCGGTCCGCCTTCCTGTTCCTCTAATAGCACCAGTAGGTCCTCGAAGTGTCGGACAATCCCTCCTCATGTGGCCCGTCTGGCCGCAGGCAAAACACTGTTTGTTTACCTGGCAACTTCCTGTATGATTACAGTTACATCTAGGACACCATGTTCCTCCCGCGAAATTTTGACGCGAATAAGATGCATGCGGCGAGTTCTGAAAAGATCCTGCATTCCTGGGCCATGAGTCTGCCATCATTCTTGGAGTTGATGCTGACGAAGATCCAGTTCCTCCTCCGAACCTGAAGTTGGTGGATCCACTTCTTGGTGTGCTGAGATATCGGAAGCGTTTGGCAGATGGAAACTCTCTGGTTCTTATATCCTGGTTTTCTTGCAGGTCCCTTTCAACTTCTAAAGCCTTCTCCACCGCCTGACTGTAAATCTGAAGTTGAAATGGAATTAGTTGGCTCCTGATTTCTGGCCTCAAACCTCGTACAAATCTTTTTGTCCGGTCTTCCTCTTCAGACACCAACTTACCAGCATACCTTGATAGTTGGGTGAATTTGTTTTCATATTGATTCACCGTCAAAAGATTTTGCTTTAATTCTTGGAATTCCATTGCAAGCTTATCCCTCACTACTCCGGGTATATACTTCTCATTGAACTTTTTGACCAAAAATTTCCAAGAAATTTCTTCTCCTAGGGATTTGGCTCCTGATTTAACCATTTCCCACCAATGTTCCGCCTCGCCCTGGAACATAAAAGAAGTAAATGATACCCTTTGATCCTCAGTGCATTCCATCACATCTAGTATTTTACAAATTTGACGAAGCCACTCCTCTGCTTGAATTGGGTCTGCTCCTCCTTTGTATGGCGGAGGGTTCAGTTTTTGGAATTGCTCTAGAGCCCTTCTTGGATTATTTGCGGTGGTTAGCTGCATTAACCAATCCGGCATCCGGTCTGGGGCTCTCCGATCAGTATTGAATCGATCCATTGAAATCTCCTGATGGGTCGGAGGATGGACACTCCCAACTGTACTGTGGGGTGGGGCGTTTTCCTCAGAATTTGAATTCGGCGGAGGAAAGTTTAGATCCATTACTACCTAGAAAATTTAACAAACAAAATTCTTTGAGACACGAAAGTTTCATATACAAAATGCTACTACTATTATAACTTCAAAAAGATTTGTTTACAAGATTTACATACAATGCTTATATTCATACAAAAGTACAAGTACACAACTAAGATATGTCCTTTCTGCACATTTGATTACAAAATACAAAACCTTTCCCAAAAAGAGTCCTAAACATGGAAGTCCGAAAATATTTATCCTCCCAAAATGCTATGTCCTAGCCCTCCTGTCCTCATGGAGTGGTATTAGAGTCTGAAAAGCTTTTATCCAAACTATCCCCGGCTGAGGTTTCCCCCTTATTGACTCCTTCTTCAGGATCTTCTTCTGGATCCTCTTCCTCCTCGGGATCTTCTTCGGGGTCTTCTTCCTCGGGATCCTCTTCTTCTTCGGGATCCTCTTCTGGATTTTCTTCCATTATACTATCATCCCCGCATCTCCAGTTTTCATTATCGTCATATAGATCCATGTCTTTAATCCAACTTGAATTCCACCAAATACCTCCATAAAACATCCTTCCAGGGGACTCCACTTCATCATCAGTTGCGTCTTCTGGGTCCTCGGTCCTTGACACCTTTCTTACAACACTCTCAGCATCTTTGATGGCACTTTCCTTGTTGCGTTCTGCTACTCTCGTCACCTTGGTACTACCTTTGGATCCACTAAAGATAGTCTTTGGATCCGTTTCGTCAGACTCATAGTCCCAGTCCATACTGTTTGCACTCCAACTTTGACTTTCCATCTCTGAGCCCTCTGACGACAGCTCAGGTGTGCTAGAGTCTCCCATCTGAAAGGATAAGGTTTCATATTAGCTTGTTTTCATTCCCAATCCTCAAAATATAATAGATCAATCACACATATCTATACAAACATATCAATAGAAAAACTTGTAATTATTTTACCACTTTCAGTTACCTTCTCGTTGAGTTACCCCTGATTTATCTGATATTTTACTTACTCTCCAGTCTCAGTGTCCCATACCACTGGAGATCCACACAATAGGTCCGCACCTCTCGTAGGATCCGTTCAAATTAGAGTATGCGGGTACCCGAATTGGAACGTAGGAGAACAGGCAAATATCATATATTTCAGGGAACCCACACACTTAAATTTCAGGGTCTAATAGTAACCTTCCTAGTGCCCCCACTAACAATCATGTAGTGTGCATACAACCCTAAAATTAGTCCATCTTCAATCTAAACCCTTGCTCTGATACCAACTGTAACGGTCCCAGTAATTTCTTATAGCAATAAACTAACTCAACAATATTTCTTCGAAATTTCGGCAGCACCTCCCCTAAAATATAGACAATGCCAAAATACACCACAACATATATAATGTCCACAATGGACACAACACTTCCAATAAAGCATTTCGGCACACTTTGCCTACTTATCAACATAATTAAAATAAGATTTCCTTACATAATCTCACAATTTCCCATCAAACATCAAAAGAGTTACAATGTGCTTTCCCACAATACAACATACTTACCATATCATTGTCCAAGTTCTTCATATATGATAGCAAAGTGACTTACCAAGTTTATATTCAAAAGTCACACATAGAATTATACTTACATTCCCAACACCCAAAATTTTATTTTCCATACATCAATTTCCCACATATAGGTACAATAAGCCATTTCAAGAGTAAACACAATATGAAGTAAACATTTAAGCACAAGCACGACATAAGAGGGGTCGATCATTCCATATCCATAGAATTGTAGAATTTACATTGGCTTCTTACCCTTGTCCAAACCTGAAATTTACAACATGAATAGACATGAGCCTGAAAGCTCAGTGAGTAAACCATCTAAAATCTACTAATCTAATTTCATATGCCAAATGGATTTAAATTGATACAGAAGTTTACTAAGTTGGTTTCCACTGTGCTATTACATATCCCCATTTTAAGTTAGATGTCTCAACTACCATGAAAGATTTCATAAAGCTTATTATTATCACACTTTAGTATATAATAAAAAAAATAAGTATAGTTGCACCGTCTTCCCCCTTCTACCGGTTCTCGCTCGGCCCCTTCCTCCAAGTAATATATATATACATTATAATAATACACATAATATGATTTTCACCGTCTTCCCCCTCCTACCGGTTCGCGCTCGGCCCCTTCCTCCAAATAACATATAAACATACACAAATACTAAAAATAAAGTTATCACCGTCTTCCCCACCTACCGGTTCTCGCTCGGCCCCTTCCTCCAATAATATATACATATATTATATAAAGCAATTTTCACCGTCTTCCCCCTCCTGCCGGTTCTCACACGGCCCCTTCCTCCAAGAAATAATCCAACAAGCCCGACACAAATTTATGTAACACATTTGTATATCCGTGCATATCGATCACACGTGTATACCTGTACTTATGTAGCAACATATTATTTTATGTTTATGTACATGCATGTTTGTATTCAACATACCGATTGCTTATGTGTACATATACTCATGTATCAATACACAATTCCATACTTACATATATGTGTATATATCCAAACTACCAATCACAACCACACACACATATATATATTAATACACAATTTCATTTTATATGAGAATGTATCACAACTACTGTTTACGAGTATATACATATATCACTAACAATAAAATTTTCCAATCATGTAATATTATGTTTTTAACAACCAAATTTATGACTTAATTTACATAATGGTTTAATTGATCTACTCGCTAACTTATTTCTTTGTTTCGTTCATAGCTTAGGTTCCATTAGATTTGGTTTCATAAAGGTTGACATGCTAATTTCATCCAATTACCCTAACCATTTCACCTAATTAAAAACAACAACAAATTCTTTATTTTCACTATAATCCAACCACATGTCAGGAAATGAAATTTCTAGGAATTCGGGTCTACTCACCTTGCTTAACGAATGCCCACGCGAAGAACACCGCCTACGTTGCCCGCCGAAACAAACCCTAAAATTTAATAAACTCCTAAGTTGAATAATGATAAAAAATCTAACTTTATTTAAGAAAAATTCTAGGGTTTTTACCTCCAATAATGATCTGTTTTTCCCCAATTTAGTTCGAAGAAAACCCGAATTCGACCTCGGATTTACAGAATTTTTTTCTCCGAAAGAAACTTCCCTTTCTTCCCTTCGCGCGCCACTGTCGCCTGGGATGCGCGCTCGCTGCCGCTGGGCCGCACCTGCTCGCGCGTCCACCTCCTCCTCCAGCGCCGCCCGCAGCTCCCGCCGGCGCCGCTCGCCTCGCGTGGCCGCGCCGCCCTGGCCGCTGCTCCCTGCTGCGGCTGGGGTGGAAGGCAAAGGGTGGGGGGAGAGAGAGAGAGAGAGAGAGAGAGAGAGAGAGAGAGATCCAGGAATCAAAGAGAGAGAGCGAGAGAGAGAGTCTGAATTCAAAGGGAAGAAGAAATTTTGGGGTTTGTTTTCTCAGTTAACGAAAGAAGAAGGAGAAGTGATTTGGGAATTTTAGAGTTAGGTTAAATATGGAATATTATTTTCCCATATATTTATATTCCCTAATTGTTAAAAACTTGCCACCTCTCTTTACAATTTCCAAGACTTCTCAATTAAAGTCCACCTCACCTCTTTTTTTCTCACAAATTGCCAACACACAACTCTAATTTATTTATAAAAAAAATATAATGTATTTAAGTATTGTATTCTTAAGTATTATACCCTTATTACATATGTACCAAATACATAGTACTAAAAATGTGAAATTGAGGATACTTAAGTGTACATAATTATATACAATAATTCTAATATTTTCTAAATTTTGGATTAAGCTTAACACATGATTGTCACACTGTTAAATAAATTCATTTAGGCAATAATCCGGATTTATTTAAGTCGGGTGTTACATTGTGTGCAGGAAATCTCAGTCAACAAGGCTCAATCAACCTCAAACAATCTCTTTTCCCACAAATAAAATGATCCTATAGAATAGGATAGATGATAGCTCAAGTGTGAAAAAACTAGAGTTTGAAAAACAAAAACTCAAAGAAAACACTTGGGAAAACTCTTTGTAAATGATAGAATTGAAGAACAAAACAAATCTCCCAAATTTCTATTTTCTTTGATTTTCCCAAACCCTAAAACATAAAACCAATTTGAAAGTTTAAAGCCCAAAAACACTTTTGAAAACTTGTTTTATACACTAGAGAAACTCTGGAATTTTTCTTTTCAAAAGTCTTGTTAAAATCCCCAAAGAGATGGGGTATTTATAGCCCAAACAGAAAACTAGCCGTTAGGCTGATCTGTCAGGCTGACAGGCCTGCGGTCGACCGGTCGGTCGACCGCCAACGGTCATAAATATGACCATTAGGGCTTCCGGTCGACCGCCTGGTCGACCGCCCAGATACAGAGAGCAAGGCTCTCTGGTACGGTCGACCGCCCGGTCGACCGGCCCATGTGTCTGCCAGACGTGCACAAGGCTGTGCACGTCGGTTGACCACTCGGTCGACCGGTCCTTGGTTCGGTCGACCGTACGGTCGGCCGATCTGGCCTGTCAGTCACTGTTCTGGGTCAGAAACTGGGTCAGAAAAACATGTTAAAATATTTCTAATAAATCTAATAAAATCTTGTAAAAATTCTCAAAAATAGTTTTATCATTTTGCATTGATATATAAACTTGTGATAAATATTTCAACTCAAATATCAAGCATATGAAACCATTTTTGTTTTTTATCATTTTTATCAAAAACTAAAACTTGTATTTTATCAAAATTTGATTTTTCAATACATGAATAGGATAGTCAAAATAAGTTTGTCTAAGAAGTTTAAGCATGCATGTATAGAAAGAATACATCTGCTATACATATAAACCATTTAAACTTGTTTTGATCTACTATTCATGAAAACCAACATCGGTTAAACTAAAAACCGAAAAACCAATATCCATAAAACGTGTGTGTTGTGCACTTGAGCATATCAACTATTCTAAGTTTTACAAATGGATCTAAAACTCAAACTAAAGTAGGATACCTAAGTCTTCTTGACGATCTTCCATCTTCAAGTAGACTCGATCTAAACCGTGATCCACGAGCTAGGCTATGTAAGATCTTGATGCTCGGGCCCTGGAATCACCAAGTGAAAGCTTCCAAACTCCTCGTTTTGAAGCAATCACCAACTAATATCTTGTTACATGATCTGAAACTAAAATCACAAGATTATTAGTAAACATAACTACATGAGTTAATCATCATCAAAACTAGAGTGGAAGGCCTCTGGGCCAACAAAGGGGAGAATGATACGTGGTAAACGTATCGGAGGAAGGGACCGGGTTGAACCGGCGGTGATCGAAGGGGAGACTATATTTTATGTTGATGCATGTTGAGATTATATGCACCATACTTCATGTTGATTATGTATGCATGTTGCGATTATGTTGATCATGTATGCATGTTGAGATTATATGCACCATACTTCATGTTGATTATGTATGCATGCACCATACTTCATGTTGATGCATGTTGTGATTATGTTGATCATGCTATGTGTAAGTCACCTAGAGGGGGGTGAATAGGTGATGAGCTAATCTAATGGTCAATAATGCGGAATTAAAAACTTCTTAAACTAAACACCACGTATAACACAAGAGTGTAGCCGGATTCCCTGTGAAGGGCTCTGGACTAACTCCTCAAGATTCCTCTAAATAAAAGTTGAGGTGCCGCGTTGGCTCTCTTGGTCGAATACAAGTGTTAGCAAACAATCCCCAAGCATATAACAATTAAGCATACAATGTATATCAAGCATATAAAGATAAACACAATATAAGCATGCAAGATATAAGCAAGTAAGAGATAGAGAGAGCAATCGCAAACACGGGAGATTTTGTTTCGAGGTTCGAGCACTCTTGCCCTACGTCCCCGCCTTCAACACTATGAAGGATTTCCACTAAAATCGATCCAACCGGATCACTCGGTGCCGCAACACCTACAAGGCGAGTTCACACTTGAACTCCTTGGACTCTCTAGTCCCGTACACACCGCAAGCCCACTAGCTCGCCGAGGCTGCACCTCAAACACCGAGTTTACACACGAACTCGAAACACCGCGAACACACTCGTCTGCCTCCTCAAAGCAAAGATGAAACTTTGGTGATCACAACACTTTGATCACCTAAAATCCTCTCACAACAAATATCCCTATAGGTAGATATAGCAATGGATAGCTCAAGTGTTGTGTGAGAAAACAAGGATTGAATCTATGGTGAAAAAATACAAGAAAATCTCTTTTGAAACACTCTTGATAAACTCTCTTTTAATTTTGAAATATTGGCTCTAAAACTTATAGATATAACCACTGAAATGAGTAGGAAAAACTAGCCCAAAAACTTCTTCTAAAACTTGTATAAAACAGCCCCCAAAAGCCCCAATTTATAGGGCTAGAAAAACTAGCCGTTGGGAGCCAGACTGGCCTGACGGTCGACCACCCGGTCGACCGCCAACGGTCAGATTTCTGACCGTTGGGGCGTCGGTCGACCGGCCCGATCGACCGCTGCCTGGAACAGAGAACAGACTTCTCTGTCGGTCGACCGGCCCGGTCGACCAGGGCTTTCCAGAGAGTAGAAGCTCTCTGCGGTCGACCGGGTCAGTCGACCGGCCCTCTAGCAGTCCTGGCATGCACGTTTGTGCACGTCGGTCGACCGTCCCAGTCGACCAACTTCAAGCTCGGTCGACCGGTCCGGTCGATCGGCAGAAGCCAGATCAGAACATTTTAGGGATCAAATACTTGGTCATTTTGCTAAAATAAAATCCCATAAAATTATGAAAAATCTACAAAAATAGTTTTAACATTATACTTTGATAATCAAACATGCTTGAGAAAAATCAAGATATGTTACAAACAATTTGAACTATTTTTGTAACTTAGAAATTTTGACTAAAAACAAAAACTGTATTTTTTCAAAATTGATTTTTTCAAAACTTCTCCAAATACAAAAATAAGATATTTTAAACACTTTTAAAGTATAGAGTGTATGGATATGATCCATTACACATACATGGTGAAATATCTATGTTGTTGACTATAAGCACTAAACATGATTTTGGCATGTAAACTTTGAATACCAAAAACCAAACCGGTATTTTTCCAAAATGAAAAACTCTTTTGTATTTTTTCAAAATAAAATCCTTTTATGAAAACTCATCTAAATCAAGAGTGTATGTGTGTGTAAGATATACTTGAGCAATCCACCAACTATTCTATCCTTTACATTTTATCTAAAAATAAAATCTTATAAAAACAAACCTAGACACAAGTCTTCTTGAAGTCTTCACTTGAAGTCTTCTCATCTTCTTGACTTGGTCCAAACACGATCCAACGAGTTAGACTCCTCTTGAGTACTTGATGTGGTCTTGATGCATAAGCTCTTGAATCAAACCGTGTTAGCTCCAAATTTTGACTTTAAATCCTTTGTTGAAGCTACACACCTACTAAGATCTTGATCATAAATCTGAAACTAATTAAACACAAGATCATTAGTACCATAACTACATGAGTTGATCATCATCAAAACTAGAGTGATAGTCCTTTGAGCCAACAGTCTCCCCCTTTTTGATGATGACAAAACTCATGGAGTTATATATGCATGGATTAAAGAAAAGCTTCAAGGTAGCTTCCCCTTAACTCATGCATAACAAATAAACAAATAAATATGCAATGAAAGCTCATAAACATGTATGCAAATACATGGAGATAAACATGCCAATCAAGCATAAAACTCATCAAATACTTTTTTCCTATTTGCAAAACAAAACATATATGGATAAACATAAATCCTTCTCCCCCTTTATGAATAAAGTAAGGAAAACATGCATATATATATATATACCAAATACTTCTCACCCTTTTTGTCAATCATCAACAGAGGGGTTAAAGTAAAAACCAAAAAAGTGTTCTCCCCCTTTTTGTCAAAAGCAAAAATCAACAAAGGGATGACATTAAACAAATCAATAAAAGAGAATATATGCGATATACATTCATGAAGAGGAAGACGCTAAGTTAACTTCCCTACATACATGCATTACATGAAGAAAGGATGACAAGCCCTAATTCACATAACACATAATATGCAATGCATAAGAGAAGATGTGAAGCTCCTCCTACACACGTGTACCGCATAGAAAAGAGTTGTCAAGCTCCTCAATATAAGATACACTCAACATGAATCTATATGTAGAAGAGATGTTAAGCTCTCCTTGCATATAGGCAATATAAATCAAAACATTTTTAATTTTCCAAATTTCATATTAAAAAAAAATTTTGAATTTTTCTCAATAAAACAAATTTTGAGATATCTTAGTAAATCAAATTTTAAGATATTTAATGTAAATAAATATTACAAAATTTGAATTTTAATTAAAATAGAATCATATTGATATCAATTGAAAATTATTGCATATTTTTGATATCAATAAAAATATTAATTTTAAAAATAATGCACAAGCTTATTAAAATATCAATTGAGAAACCAATTAAAAATTAAGATTTGAAGTAAGCTTAGCATAAACAAACTTTGTGCTTTAAAAACATGTAAACATCTTGAGAATCAAGTATAAATATATATGATTTGTTGGTGCTTGATTTTCAAAACATATATATGTATGGAAAAGACAATATTAATAGGAATTGATATTATGAAAATTATGAAGCATACATATATAGAAAACAAAATATGAGTATATACAAAATGAAAATACCAATTGAGATCAAGTATATAACTCATAACCTACCACCCTTTATATGCACAAGTTAAAAGATCTTCAATAGGGCTTACAAGGCATACTCGCCCATCCATCCGCCCATAACGGTGTTGGTAGGGGTTTTCAAAAATAATTTTGAGAATATTTTAGTATTGAAAATCACTACCAAATGAAGAATAATAACTAGTTAAATAATTCTTAAAAAACTAGTTAAAGATCCTTCAAAACATGAAACCAAAACATATGTCTATCATGAAACATACTAAATACATAAAGTTTAACACTCGAAATCTATAAGACTCAAATATAATCATGAAACTAAGTCATGAATAAACAAATAAAAGGTGAGTGCACAAGAATCATGTAATTAGCATTTTTCATGACAGTAATCAATAAAGCTCGAAACAAATATCATTTTATCAAACAAATCATGAAAATTCATTTTTCATATAAAGATGAAAATCATAAAAATTCATTTTTCATCTTAAAAACAAACTTTTAGGTATATGTATGATTTATCCAATCCTAACAATATGCATACATATCCCAAACATAAAAAGAATCCATAATGTAAATTGCATGAAGGCAAATGACTCATGGGGTATACATGTATATTTATTAGATTTGAATACACAATATATATACATGAAGTAAAACATGAAAATAGGCAAAACAAGTGTAAATGAGAAAATCATCAAAACTAGGCTATACATGTGCATATAGTGAGTACAAATGAATAATGAAGTGCAAACATATATGAATCAGTTCGTTGCTCATTATTTGTACATATAGCTCATTATTTGTACATATATACATATATATACATATATATATATATATATATATATATATATATATATATATATATATATATATATATATATATATATATATATATATATATATATATATATATGAGAAAAATGTATATCTGCTCGCGGGCTGAGAGTACTCTCTCAGCCTGCGGTGACGTGGCTCAATTTGTCACCTCACTGACTTGCGGCCCGCTTTTAGGTAGAAGTTAAATTACCAAATACCCCTTATGATAACTTTTCTTATTGTTTATTATTATTTTTCCCCCCTTTTATTTTTGCCGCTCTTTTCAGATCAATTTTTTCAGCCTGCGATAAAATTCTACTTTATAGTTTAATTTTTTTGTATATAATGTAGTCAGGGTCTTTGGTCGCATTGTACATTTAAACTGCGACCTTAGTCAAAGTCTTTGGTCGCAGTGTACATGGTTAAATGCGACCAAGGTCGCAGTGTTGTTTATTGATAAAGATGGCCAGGAACTGCAATCTAGGGTTGCATTACATGGACTGCGACTTTGGTCGCAGTACGTTAAGTAATTAATTTTTTTGTATATAATGTAGTCAGAGTCTTTGGTCGCATTGTACATTTAAACTGCGACCTTAATCAAAGTCTTTTGGTCGCAGTGTACATGGTTAAATGCGACCAAGGTCGCAGTGTTGTTATTGATAAAGATGGCCAGCAACTGCAATCTAGGGTTGCATTACATGGACTGCGACTTTGGTCGCAGTACGTTAAGTAAGTGTTGTTTTATTAAGTGTTGTTTTGGATTAAGTCATTTTTTGAATCTAAATGAAAAATGAAAAGTTGTCTGTTGTCTGATGCGACTTGGAGTCACTCCGTGAGACGCGACCTGTCATAAAGATTTTATGAGATCTTTTGTAACGCCCCGATTCCACAGATACGGGGACGTCACTGCGACGTATATACGTAGGTCATAACTTGCCCCCACGTATATACGCTAAGCATAAAAGTACAACAAGAAACAGAGTACACGACAAAGCGTGGTATCCATACATATGCCAACACAAGAAGTACACATACAAAGTTATCACAGGATATTATAAAGTATTACACATGACGTGTGCATTACATCATAACCAAGTCCAAAAGAATATATACAATATGTATACAAAAAGCTCACGAGTAGGATGGAGATCCCGTGAGACAAAAGGAGAGAGTCTGGCACGAGGACCGGAGCTAATCTGCCTGCTCACTAAAGAAAGCCTGATCTTCGGTGGATGGCTCCACTTCGACCCAAGCCTCGGAATGTGAATATGCAAATCCAAGGGATCAAGACATATAACAATGAACAATATATATGGCCAAATGGCTAGGATACAAGAATAAGGAAAACTGGAACAGTATAATGAATGTAAACCAACAGGTAAGGAAAGCATATATGACTGAAGTCAGAAAGGAATGAATGCATAGCTCTAGTCTATTATTATTATTACTTGCTTTACTGTGATATCTAGCTATGTGACCAGCGTCCCAGCGCACATAGATCCATATCCTAGTAATACAAGGTTGTTATTGGAAACAGCGGGGTTATCGACGAACTATGTTTACAGTGGACCCCGTACATGCCCGGGATAACGGTCCAGGATTGTTCCGTTGCTTGGTGACGGAAGCCAGCCGCTAGGCTATTCAGGAGGGTCTTATGTATGCCCTTAGTCATGACTGATTTAGGAATAGGGAGCAAGCACTCCCCTCGGTCCCCTGGTGTACCGCAGGTTAGACCGGAATATGATTGTACAATATACCTACTACCACTGTAAACACGAACACGTATCGATATCCGCATATTTCCCCCGACCCATATGTAAGTTGGTGCTTTTTATGTAAAAGTCAAGTGTATCATGCTTGGTTTTAAGAGATGGCATGATAAGCGGTGATATTACTATTTAACATGTCATGAAACGAGTATATGCAATAATAAGTCATGAGGCATTAAGAGATACATCCATCCAGTATTAGGTCATGTAGAGCCAGTATTGAAGCATGAACAAGCAAGATATAATACACATGTAACAAGTATAAGAACCAAATTCAGAACAGAAATTAACTATGACACACAGTCAGAATTAGTCGACTAGGGGTAAGGGTTAGTCGACTAATAGGGTCTCCAGTCGACTAACAGATATTTAAGTCGACTAAGTCTGTTGATACAGAAAGTTAGATTTCTGGTCCAGGGAGGATTAGTCGACTAGGAGGATTCAGGAGTCGACTAATAGGGATTTCCAGAGAGTTGAGATTTAGGTCCAGAAAAGATTAGTCGACTGATATTTGGGGTAAGTCGACTAATACTGTGTTTTCCAGAAAAGCTAAGTTTCAGCTAAGTGTTCTAGTCGACTAGCTCCTAGGGTAAGTCGACTAATCGTGGGAAAAACAGTGACAGAACAGATTTTCTGGAAATTGTGTTTGATGGTTCAATTCATGGTTTTTGGTGACCTAGGTGTACAAGAGGTGTAGATACAAGTGTTCTAGGGCTAATTCAAGTCTTGGTGAGTGAAATACTCACTTGGAACCGTTTGATTGAAGCTTTGTGAGCTTGAAAGGGTTGTTGACGACGAATAGCCCCCAAGTGACCCTTGGCGACGGAGAGAGCTACGATCCAAGCTCCAAAGAAGTGACTTGAGCTGGAGGTGAAGAGCTTGGGGAGTTCTTGGAGCTAGGGTTGTGGTTGAGGAAGAAGAGGGTTGGTGAGAGTTCTTCTCTCTTGTGTTGAAATGAGGAAGAAAAGGATTAAAGTGTAAAGGAAAATGTATTTATAGGATTGGAGATTTTGTAAAGGGGTTGGAATTAAGATAGAAGTGAGGGGTTTTCTTGCAAAAAGGAGGGGGTGAGGTGTCCCTCACCTGGCCACTTGGCCGGCTATGGGAGAGAGAGAGAATGAGTGGGATTAGATGGAAAGTGGGTGGGAAATGAGGTGGAAATTGTGGAATTTTGCAATTATTGAAAAAATGTCCGAAATTCAAGTATCTCGGAATGACCTGAAAATTTTACCAAAAATCAAGAATAATATACGAAGACTAATAGTGAAATCCTTTTTAAGAAATACTTTATAGTTTTAAAACTAAAAATCCCGGAATCAGTTATCTACCGACTCCGTTGGAGTTTTCATAAATTTATAAAATTCTCAGAAAAAGTATTTAAGTAGGGAATATGATTCTAAGAAATAAAGTCTAAAGGACCATCTAGAAATTCCTAACTGTTTGAGAATTAAAATTCCAGGAATCGATCAGCGACACTGGTCGACACCGGTTTTGAAAATATTTAATTAATTTCAGGAAAATTCCGGAAAATCATATAAAATCTAAAGTACAGGAAAATGACATTTGGAACTGAAATCGGTCGAATACAGGAAGTAATTCGGAAAAAATACGATAGGGAAACTGAATACGCAACTAAGTACGTATTCCGGGAACGGGGTATTACAATCTACCCACCTTACAGAAATTTCGTCCTCGAAATTTCGTAAAGTGAAAGGGAACAGATAAATAAGGACAAGAAGGAAGATAACGGTAGATAAGAATAAGGATAAGAACAAGAATCGGAATAAGAAGGAAGAGTCTTACCAATCAAGTTGTGAAGAGATGAGGGTAACGCTCACGGATGACATCTTCTCGCTCCCACGTGGCCTCTCCTGGTGCATGCCTGTTCCAAGACACCAACACTAATGGTATAGCCTTGTTCTTCAATGTCTTGACACTTTTATCCACAATGGCCATCGGCTGCTCTTGATATGATAAATCCGGTTGTAGTTCCAGTTCGGAGTGATCCAGGATATGGCTATCATCTTTCACATACTTCCTCAACTGTGATACGTGGAAAACATTGTGAACTCCGTCCAAAGATGGCGGTAATGCCAATCTATAAGACACATCTCCCACTCGATCCAAAATCTCAAATGGGCCGATATATCTTGGACTTAACTTTCCACGAACACCGAACCGGATTACTCCCTTGGTAGGTGATATCCTCAAGAATACATGATCTCCAACCTGGAACTCCAATGGCCTTCTCCGAGTGTCAGCCCAACTCTTCTGCCGACTCTGAGCTGTCCTGAGATGATCCCTGATGATTCTGACTTTCTCTGTGGTCTGAATCAGAATCTCTGGCCCCAAAAGTCTCCTCTCACCGACTTCATCCCAACAAATCGGAGACCTACACTTCCTCCCATACAATGCTTCAAATGGTGCCATCTTGATACTTACTTGATAACTGTTATTATAAGAAAACTCCGCCAAGTGAAGATGGTCTTCCCATGATCCCTGGAATTCAATCATGCAGGCCCTCAACATATCCTCAAGAATCTGGATAGTCCTCTCAGATTGTCCGTCTGTCTGAGGATGATATGATGTACTGAATTTCAGACGAGTCCCTAGACTTTCTTGGAGACTCTCCCAGAAATGAGATCTGAATCTGGTGTCTCGGTCTGATACAATACTAACAGGAACTCCATGTAGACGAACTATCTCCTTCAAGTACTTGTCTGCCAAGACCTCTGTTGACTGTCCCACCCTGAATGGTATAAAGTGAGCTGACTTGGTGAGACGGTCAATGATTATCCACACAGCATTATTACCTTTAGGACTTCGAGGTAATGCCGTGACAAAATCCATGGTGATGTGCTCCCACTTCCATTCTGGTATCGGTAAAGGTTGCAGAAGTCCAGCTGACCTCTGATGCTCTATCTTTATCTGTTGACAAACCAAGCACTTGGCAACAAACTGGGCTATCTCCCTCTTCATAGCATTCCACCAAAACTGCTTCTTCAAGTCCTGATACATCTTGTTTCCCCCTGGGTGGATGGAATATGCTGAACTGTGTGCCTCTGCCAAAATCTTCTGCCGAACTTCTCCTTGGGGAACACAAAGTCTGCTACCAAAATATAAGGCACCATCCGGATGAATACTGATATCAGTCCTCAATCCAGCCTCTACCTGAGCTCGGAACTGCTGTAATCTGGGATCTTCCTTCTGAGCTTCCTTGATCTCATCTATTAATGTTGACTGAATCTGCAAAGCCATGAGCTGTCCTGCCTCCTCAGCTCCTCGAACCAACATCAAGTCCAATCTGATAATGTCCTGAATCAACTCCTTCTGCTGAGTGATTTGGACAAGCACCCTATTCTCTGGCATCCTGCTCAGTGCATCCGGTACTGTATTGACCTTGCCTGGATGGTATTGCAAGTCAATATCATAGTCCGCCATCAGCTCCAGCCACCGCCTCTGCCTCATGTTCAACTCCTTCTGTGAGAAAATATACTTGAGGCTCTTGTGATCCGTGTATATCAACACCTTATCTCCCAGAAGATAATGCCTCCAAATCTTCAAAGCAAATATAACAGCTGCTAGCTCCAAGTCATGAGTTGGGTAGTTCCGCTCATGAGGCTTCAGTTGCCTTGATGCATATGCTATAACATGACCATGTTGCATAAGCACACACCCTAGGCCTTTACCTGATGCATCACTGTAGATGACCATCCCTCCTCTACCTGAGGGAGTCCTCAAGATTGGAGCTGAAATGAGCCTCTGCTTCAATTGCTCAAAGGCTGCAGTACATTCCCCAGTCCAAATGTACCTCTCTCCTTTCCTGGTGAGCCTGGTCAATGGAGCTGCAATCCTAGAGAAATCCTGGACAAAACGTCTGTAATATCCGGCTAGTCCAAGAAAACTCTTAATCTCAGTCACTGTCCTCGGAATCTGCCAATCCCTCACTGCCTGGACTTTGCTGGGGTCAACTGAAATCCCTTCTGCTGAAACTATGTGCCCAAGGAAGGCTATACTGTCCAACCAGAAGTCACACTTGCTCCTCTTGGCATGAAGCTGCTCCTGCTGGAGGGTCTGCAACACAATCCTCAAGTGTTCTGCATGCTCCTTGTTGTTCTTGGAATAGATCAAGATGTCATCTATGAAGACAACAACGAACTGATCCAGGTAGGGCGAGAACACTCGGTTCATCAAATCCATGAAAACTGCAGGGGCATTGGTGACTCCGAAAGGCATAACTAGAAATTCATAATGGCCATAACGGGTCCTGAATGCCGTCTTCGGGATATCCTCTGTCTTCATCCTTAGCTGATGGTACCCCGACTGCAAATCCAACTTAGAGAATACCCGGCTCCATGAAGCTGATCAAACAAATCATCAATCCTTGGCAAGGGATACTTGTTCTTGATGGTAACCTTGTTCAATTCCCTGTAATCAATACAAAGTCTCTTACCACCATCCTTCTTGTTCGCCAATAGCACTGGAGCTCCCCATGGTGAAGCACTTGGCCGAATCAATCCCTTATCAGAGTACTCCTGCAGCTGCTTCTTCAGAATCTCTAGCTCCGTCGGTGCCATCCTGTACGGAGCCTTAGATATAGGAGCTGTCCCAGGCACAGTATCAATTGAGAACTCGATCACCCTTTTGGTGGCAGTCCTGAGATCTCAACAAACACTCCTGGAAATTCATCCCACACCGGTACTCCTTTCTGAACCTCTGAAGTAGTCAACCGAGTCTTTCTCTTGGTAGACTTCACCTCACCACAAAATTGGAATTCCGGTTGATGGGGAATCCTGAAAATGATCTTCTTCTCCCTACAGTCAATAACTGCATGGTACTGACTGAGCCAGGTCATGCCTAAGATCACGTTGTACCCTTTGGTGTCTAGTACGAGCATATCTATGGCCAAGGTCTTATCACAAAGTTCCACTGGACAATCAGCACAAACCCTAGAAGACATGACTACTCCATTCCCGGTACTAATCTCCCATTTGTGGTCTAACACTTTAACAGGTATAGAATGCAATGCCACAAAATGATCTGAGATAAAACAATGCGAAGCACCGGAATCGAAGAGGGCTAAAACAGGTTGAGAATGCACTCTGATATTACCTGTTATCACCTCCTCAGAAGTCTCAGCTTCCACTTCCGTCAAGTTGTAGGCTTGACCTCTTCCACGCCCTGCTGCTGTCCTAGCTCCCCTCTGGACTGGGCGAACAACATGCTGTGGAGGAAGGGGAAGAGCTCTCCTCATCACTGGTCCCTGATTCCTCTGCCCAAGTGGCCCTGGTAGCACTCTCTGTCCATTGGGTCCTGGAAGTGCTGGCAAAGTCTGGTTGGCTATCCCCAATCTCCTGTGCGGACAAGCCTCTATAGAATGATCCCGTGATCCACACACCAAACACAACCCATTTGCCCTCCGGCAATTCTGTCGGATATGCCCTGGCTTCTGACAATAACTGCAGAAAGAAACTGGTTGGGCCGTCTGGTAAGGAGCTGGTCTGAATGGTTGTCTCTGAACTTTCGCTGCTCTATATGGGCCTCCTCTCCCCATTGGTGGAAACGGCCTCTTCATGGCCTGATTCCTCATCTGATCCTCTCGCTTCTTCTCCAACCCACGCTCCACTTCTCGAGCTATGGTGAGAACCTCAGAATAAGTCTTCAGTTGCTGGGGCATCAAGAAGACCTGTATGTCCATCTGCAGGCCCTGCTGGAATCTGCTTGCCCGCTTCTCCTCGTCCGTTACCATGTACGGAGCAAAGCGGCTCAATCTAAGAAACTCTGCAGCATACTCGTCCACGGACTTGCTCCCTTGCTGAAGCCTGATAAACTGCTCTTCCATGTCTTTCTGAGCAGTAGCAGGGAAGAATCTGTTGTAGAACTCTTGGAGAACGTGTCCCAGGTGACAGGTTTCTCCAATCTGGCCTCTTCAGCTAGCCACCAAGTTCTGGCTATGTCCTTCAGCTGAATCTTGGCGACCTCCACTTGATTCTCCTTCGGTACTCTGGCCGCATTCAACAAGTCTGCGGTATCTGTCAGCCATTGTTCAGCATCCAAGGGCTTCTCTTCTCCCGAGAAGATGGCTGGTTGCAGCCTCCTGAAGTCCGATACATTTCCCGGCCTCTGCTCCTTCGGTGCTGCCAATTCTTGCCTGAGGAGTTCAGTCTGCTGCTGCTGGTTTTCCATCATGGTCTGAATGACCTTCAAAATATCCACATTCTCCCTGTGGGTCCATTCGATGCTTGCCCCGAGTGGTTACGGCCCGTCCTTCTCTCCATACCGATTGGTGAAAGATAACTGGAATTGGAAAAATGGAAGGAATTTAGGACACAAGGGATGGAATCAAGGAGGAATCAAGAAGGACTAGATAACTTTGTACATTGTAGTTGGCATCAGCAAATTATTAATTTGCTGCTTGATTGTACTTTAGGTGTGAGAGCCTAGGCTCTGATACCAACCTGTAACGCCCCGATTCCACAGATACGGGGACGTCACTGCGACGTATATACGTAGGTCATAACTTGCCCCCACGTATATACGCTAAGCATAAAAGTACAACAAGAAACAGAGTACACGACAAAGCGTGGTATCCATACATATGCCAACACAAGAAGTACACATACAAAGTTATCACAGGATATTATAAAGTATTACACATGACGTGTGCATTACATCATAACCAAGTCCAAAAGAATATATACAATATGTATACAAAAAGCTCACGAGTAGGATGGAGATCCCTGAGACAAAAGGAGAGAGTCTGGCACGAGGACCGGAGCTAATCTGCCTGCTCACTAAAGAAAGCCTGATCTTCGGTGGATGGCTCCACTTCGACCCAAGCCTCGGAATCTGAATATGCAAATCCAAGGGATCAAGACATATAACAATGAACAATATATATGGCCAAATGGCTAGGATACAAGAATAAGGAAAACTGGAACAGTATAATGAATGTAAACCAACAGGTAAGGAAAGCATATATGACTGAAGTCAGAAAGGAATGAATGCATAGCTCTAGTCTATTATTATTATTACTTGCTTTACTGTGATATCTAGCTATGTGACCCAGCGTCCCAGCGCACATAGATCCATATCCTAGTAATACAAGGTTGTTATTGGAAACAGCGGGGTTATCGACGAACTATGTTTACAGTGGACCCCGTACATGCCCGGGATAACGGTCCAGGATTGTTCTGTTGCTTGGTGACGGAAGCCAGCCGCTAGGCTATTCAGGAGGGTCTTATGTATGCCCTTAGTCATGACTGATTCAGGAATAGGGAGCAAGCACTCCCCTCGGTCCCCTGGTGTACCGCAGGTTAGACCGAAATATGATTGTACAATATACCTACTACCACTGTAAACACGAACACGTATCGATATCCGCATATTTCCCCCGACCCATATGTAAGTTGGTGCTTTTTATGTAAAAGTCAAGTGTATCATGCTTGGTTTTAAGAGATGGCATGATAAGCGGTGATATTACTATTTAACATGTCATGAAACGAGTATATGCAATAATAAGTCATGAGGCATTAAGAGATACATCCATCCAGTATTAGGTCATGTAGAGCCAGTATTGAAGCATGAACAAGCAAGATATAATACACATGTAACAAGTATAAGAACCAAATTCAGAACAGAAATTAACTATGACACACAGTCAGAATTAGTCGACTAGGGGTAAGGGTTAGTCGACTAATAGGGGTCTCCAGTCGACTAACAGATATTTAAGTCGACTAAGTCTGTTGATACAGAAAGTTGGATTTCTGGTCCAGGGAGGATTAGTCGACTAGGAGGATTCAGGAGTCGACTAATAGGGATTTCCAGAGAGTTGAGATTTAGGTCCAGAAAAGATTAGTCGACTGATATTTGGGGTAAGTCAACTAATACTGTGTTTTCTAGAAAAGCTAAGTTTCAGCTAAGTGTTCTAGTCGACTAGCTCCTAGGGTAAGTCGACTAATCGTGGGAAAAACAGTGACAGAACAGATTTTCTGGAAATTGTGTTTGATGGTTCAATTCATGGTTTTTGGTGACCTAGGTGTACAAGAGGTGTAGATACAAGTGTTCTAGGGCTAATTCAAGTCTTGGTGAGTGAAATACTCACTTGGAACCGTTTGATTGAAGCTTTGTGAGCTTGAAAGGGTTGTTGACGACGAATAGCCCCCAAGTGACCCTTGGCGACGGAGAGAGCTACGATCCAAGCTCCAAAGAAGTGACTTGAGCTGGAGGTGAAGAGCTTGGGGAGTTCTTGGAGCTAGGGTTGTGGTTGAGGAAGAAGAGGGTTGGTGAGAGTTCTTCTCTCTTGTGTTGAAATGAGGAAGAAAAGGATTAAAGTGTAAAGGAAAATGTATTTATAGGATTGGAGATTTTGTAAAGGGGTTGGAATTAAGATAGAAGTGAGGGGTTTTCTTGCAAAAAGGAGGGGGTGAGGTGTCCCTCACCTGGCCACTTGGCCGGCTATGGGAGAGAGAGAGAATGAGTGGGATTAGATGGAAAGTGGGTGGGAAATGAGGTGGAAATTGTGGAATTTTGCAATTATTGAAAAAATGTCCGAAATTCAAGTATCTTGGAATGACCTGAAAATTTTACCAAAAATCAAGAATAATATACGAAGACTAATAGTGAAATCCTTTTTAAGAAATACTTTATAGTTTTAAAACTAAAAATCCCGGAATCAGTTATCTACCGACTCCGTTGGAGTTTTCATAAATTTATAAAATTCTCAGAAAAAGTATTTAAGTAGGGAATATGATTCTAAGAAATAAAGTCTAAAGGACCATCTAGAAATTCCTAACTGTTTGAGAATTAAAATTCCAGGAATCGATCAGCGACACTGGTCGACACCGGTTTTGAAAATATTTAATTAATTTCAGGAAAATTCCGGAAAATCATATAAAATCCAAAGTACAGGAAAATGACATTTGGAACTGAAATCGGTCGAATACAGGAAGTAATTCGGAAAAAAATACGATAGGGAAACTGAATACGCAACTAAGTACGTATTCCGGGAACGGGGTATTACATCTTTTAACGTCAAGTCTACTTTGATGAACCCCGCACCATTCGTTGTTTCCCGAAGCAGTTGTCCACGCGTCGGCTCTTCATTGGGTTTAGGCGTTAATGTCTTTTAATGCCAAACCGGCGCTGGCGGTTGGAGACCATTAATGCCGACGATTCTGATTAATGAACCATTAATTATGGTTATTATGGGCTGCCTATAAATAGGACTCACCCTCTCCCTTTAACAGCCCATAATTAGACTGTTTTCTTTCGAGAGCAATTGATCTGAGAATTTTCGCCTTCTTCAGAGTCTCTAACAGGGGCCTGCCTCCATGGATGAAGATGACCCTACGGACGAACTTGATCGATGTTCGTCCACAAGGGAAGAAGTCATAGACCTCATCGTCCACAAGGGAAGAAGTCATGGTCCTCGTCGTTCACAAGGGAAGAAGTCATGATCCCTGACGAGGACTTAAGCCTCACCGAGATCTGCTCTGACTTGATGTACCAGTCAAGCTTGCTGGTAACGGATGGTCAGAGTGGGTATGGCGGCGGGGGATGTGGTGGATATAGTGGTGGGTAGCATACCTTGTGAGGTCTCACTCTCCCTCTCTTACCCTAGAAGTGACATCGAGGAAACTCCATGCTCACTGGATAACCTTCTGGTGAAGAGATGTTCATCAACGAAAGATCGTATCCCGGCACTTTGGAGGGTCAGTTGGAATCGGAGGATTCTGCTGCCACCAGACCTCAAGAAGAAGATTGCTCTTAGTCAACAAGGGCTCTTTTGATGTTTAGTCTTCTTGGCTACTTTGATGTTTAGTCTTCTTTGTACTGCTATATTGTAACACTCAATCTTATTGTATAACAAAGCGTTTTGTATCATTTTCACATGCCTGAAGATAAATGTCTGGACATAAATAAAAGACCTCAATAACACCACTGCTCTTAGTCAACAAGGGATCTTTTTGATGTTTAGTCTTCTTTGTACTGCTATATTATAACACTCAATCTTATTGTATAAGAGATCGTTTTTGTATCATTTGCACATGCCTGGAGATAAATGCCTGGACATAAATAAAAAGCATATTTGTTTTTTTAATAAACTACGAACTTGGTCGCAGCCATGCATTGCAAACTAAACAACTATGACCATAGATGACACTGCGACCAAGGTCGCATAAGATACATTGCAAACAGTAACTACTGCGACCAGGGTCGACACTGTGACCAAAGACTGCGACTAAGCAACTGCTGCGGTGACGTGTCACCTCGTCGCAGTGTTGTTGTTTACCTCGTCGCAGTGTTGTTGTTGATTAAGACTAAAGACCAGCAATAGCGACCAAGATTGCAGATTATTTTTTTAAGACTGCGGCCATCAACTGCGACCAATGTCGCAGTGTTGTTGTTGATTATTTATAAAGACCACCAACTGCGACCAAGGTCGCAGTGATGTTGTTGATTAAGAGTAAAGACCAGCAACTGCGACCAAGGTCGCTGTGTATTTTATTAAGACTAAACACCACAACTGCGATCAAGGTCGCAGTTTATTTTATTAAGACTACGGTCGTTTATTTTATTAAGACTACGGTCAGAAACTGCGACCAAGGTAGCAGTATTGTTGTTGATTAAGACTAAAGTCCAGCAACTGCGACCAAGGTCGCAGTGTATTTATTAAGTCTGCGTCCAACAACTGCAACCAATGTCGCAACCTTTCATTTTAAAAATTTATAAGGGTGAAGTAATATAATTATTAACTGCGTCTATGGTCGCAGTATATTCGTTTAGCGTAAAATTTTTAAAATGAAGGTTTGTAACAATTGTACAGCATTTTTCAACCAAGACATAGTAGTAAAAAATGTAATTCACACAATTAACTTTAGAAAACAGATTTATATATATTTAAAAAAAAACAAAATACAATTTTTTAAACTTCTAATCCTCGTCATCACCATCGTAATGAGAAAGAAGTTTGCGACTTTGGTCGCAGTACTGAAGGAGGTCGCATTGCTATACGATAGCATGTTTCCTCCGGTATTCTTTATTCTGTATTAAGTATGCGACCATGAAATATTTTTTTACTTTTCAATGATAGAAGTCGCCGTCGTCATATAAAAGGGGTATTTTTGTCAATTTGTTTCATGATTGTTTAGGCGGGATTTTTTTGATTTTTTTGGCGCCCACACTCTGCGACCGATGTGTGGCATATATTCAGCCACGTCCCGCAGGCTGAGAAACTCTCTCAGCCTGCAGGCTGAGGTACAGTAAGCCCTATATATATATATATATATATATATATATATATATATATATATATATATATATATATATATATATATATATATATATATATATCCAAGTTTTAATAAAAATTACATTTAAACTAATATTTACCACATGAAGCACAAAACAAATGAACATGCTAAAAATATCATATATGAACAAGCATGTAAATAAACTAGGAGTTTAGAAATAGTTACCAAACTAAAAAACTATACTCCAAATCTCTACAACATGGTGGTTGTCCCACCAAACCTCCTTGATAGCGGTGCATCAAATATGTATCCGTCATGTCCATGTGCATCCACCATCAAGGCACCAACTCTCTCACGTCATGTGAGAGCCCGCACCTACATCAAATACACAAGGTGGGGATTTTGGTACCCATTTTCTTTTGGGTCCTTGAGGGTTAGTATTGTAAGGAACCCAAACTTTCTTGTTATTAGCAAAATTAATATGATGTATCTTATCAAAACAAAACTTTGCTAAATGGCCTTTGCGGTCACAATGTGTACAAGAGTACACTCTATTATGTATATGAGTGTGAGGGTGATCATGTCGTGCAAAATGTGCATATGCATGATGAGGGTGATGTGCATGAACATGTGAAATTTGTTTCTTTTGAAACAAGGATTCTAACTTCTTATGATTAAATGCACATGTGCTCAAAGTTGAGCTCAAACAATTAATTTTATTTTTCAAAAATTTAACTTCATTTTATCAATGGTTGTGGCATGAAGAGCATGATCAATAGTCTTTTTCTTTTTAGAAGCATTAACTTTTTTTTTCAATAATTTTTCTTTTTAAAGAAGTATTTTCATGCAAAGCAACTTCCTTTTGTTTTTCCACCAAAACAATTTTGTTTTTCAAAGTATTATTTCCTTCACAAAGATCATTTAATTTAGACATCAAGGAAATATTCTCATTTTTCAAAATTTCATTTTCTTTTTCAAAGCATGCAACTTTATTCTTAAAAGAATCATTTTCTTTTAACATGCCATCAAAATTCTTTTTCAAATTCTTGTTATCCTTTTTAAGCAATTCATATTTTTCTAAGAGTTGTTGACAAAATGATGCTAGTTCATTATAAGGCATTTCAACATCCTCTTCTATCTCGGATTCAGTAGTTACCTCAAGGGGGTTATCCCCTTGGACCATGTAGCACACGTTGGAGGTGTCACTTCCAACATCCGAATCGCTCCCCGCATAATATTGTTCTTGTTCGCTAAGGGAGAGTATAGTGTTCCAAACTACAAAAGCCGAATCAATGTTAGATACCCTAGATAAATATGCATCATTTAGGGTTGATTTTAAAGCATGTAGGGTTTTTACATTAGCCTCAATATTTTTACCATTTAAACAATAAGAATTTTTAGTAGTGGCAAAATAAACATTAATACGTAGGGCTTTGAGGAATAAAGACATCTTAACCTTCCAAGTTTGGATGTTAAGGATGTCAAAGGTGGGAGGTGTCATGAAATCCATGGTGTGTGTACAAATATTGTGATTAGTTATAAATGAGGATCTTTAACTCTAGGTTGTAAGACCCAAATCAAGAGCACTTGGCTCTGATACCAACTGTAAGTCACCTAGAGGGGGGTGAATAGGTGATGATCTAATCTAATGGTCAATAATGCGGAATTAAAAACTTCTTAAACTACACCACGTATAACACAAGAGTGTAGCCGGATTCTCCGTGAAGGGCTCTGGACTAACTCCTCAAGATTCCTCTAAATAAGAGTTGAGGTGCCGCGTTGGCTCTCTTGGTTGAATACAAGTGTTAGCAAACAATCCCCAAGCATATAACAATTAAGCACACAATGTATATCAAGCATATAAAGATAAACAAAATATAAGCATGCAAGATATAAGCAAGTAAGAGATAGAGAGAGCAATCACAAACACGGGAGATTTGTTTCGAGGTTCGAGCACTCTTGCTCTACGTCCCCGCCTTCAACACTATGAAGGATTTTCACTAAAATCGATCTCACCGGATCACTCGGTGCCGCAACACCTACAAGGCGAGTTCACACTTGAACTCCTTGGACTCTCTAGTCCCGTACACACTGCAAGCCCACTAGCTTGTCGAGGCCGCACCTCAAACACCGAGTTCACACACGAACTCGAAACACCGCGAACACACTCATCCGCCTCCTCAAAGCAAAGATGAAACTTTGGTGATCACAACACTTTGATCACTTAAAATCCTCTCACAACAAATATCCCTATAGGTAGATATAGCAATGGATAGCTCAAGTGTTGTGCGAGAAAATAAGGATTGAATCTATGGAGAAAAACACAAGAAAATCTCTTTTGAAACACTCTTGATAAACTCTCTTTTGATTTGAAAATATTGCTCTAAAACTTGTGGATATAACCACTGAAATGAATAGGAAAAACTAGCCCAAAAACTTCTTCTAAAACTTGTATAAAACAGCCCCCAAAAGCCCCAATTTATAGGGCTAGAAAAACTAGCCGTTGGGAGCCAGACTAGCCCAACGGTCAGATTTCTGACCGTTGGGGCGTCGGTCGACCGGCCCGGTCGACCCCTGCCTGGAACAGAGAACAGACTTCTCTGTCGGTCGACCGGCCCGGTCGACCGGGGCTTTCCAGAGAGCAGAAGCTCTCTGCGGTCGACCAGGTCAGTCGACCGGCCCTCTAACAGTCCTGGCGTGCACGTTTGTGCACGTCGGTCGACTGTCCCGGTCGACCGACTTCAAGCTCGGTCGACCGGTCCGATCGATCGGCAGAAGCCAGATCAGAACATTTTAGGGATCAAATACTTGGTCATTTTTGCTAAAATAAAATCCCATAAAATTATGAAAAATCTACAAAAATAGTTTTAACATTATACTTTGATAATCAAACATGCTTGAGCAAAATCAAGACATGTTACAAACAATTTGAACTATTTTTGTAACTTAAAAATTTTGACTAAAAACAAAAACTGTATTTTTTCAAAATTGGTTTTTCTAAAACTTCTCCAAATACAAAAACAAGATATTTTTAACACTTTTAAAGCATAGAGTGTATGGATATGATCCATTACACATACATGGTGAAATATCTATGTTTTTGACAATAAGCACTAAACATGGTTTTGGTTAAAAAACATGTAAACTTTGAATACCAAAAACCAAACCGGTATTTTTCCAAAATGAAAAACTCTTTTGTATTTTTTCAAAATAAAATCTTTTTATGAAACTCATCTAAATCAAGAGTGTGTGTGTGTAAGATATACTTGAGCAATCCACCAACTATTCTATCCTTTACATTTTATCTAAAAATAAAATCTTATAAAAACAAACCTAAACACAAGTCTTCTTGAAGTCTTCACTTGAAGTCTTCTCATCTTCTTGACTTGGTCCAAACACGATCCAACGAGTTAGACTCCTCTTGAGTACTTGATGTGGTCTTGATGCACAAGCTCTTAAATCAAACCTTGTTAGCTCCAAAACTTGACTTTAAATCCTTTGTTGAAGCTACACACCTACTAAGATCTTGATCACAAATTTGAAACTAATTAAACACAAGATCATTAGTACCATAACTACATGAGTTGATCATCATCAAAACTAGAGTGATAGGCCTTTGGGCCAACACTATGTTGGTCATACATGTTAATATGGTTAACTTAGAAATTGTATGCTAAAACTATAAATAATTGATATCCCAGACTCTAAGATTAGTCGACTTACCTAGGCAATTTCACCACTGTTAGTCGACTAGCCATGGGGCTAAGTCGACTATGGAAAGGAAAAATGGGTAGACAAGTCGCTGGAAATACATCTTAGTCGACTATATAAACACTGTAAGTCGACTAGTCTCAGTTACAGGAAACAAACAGAGAGCAGCATACCTTTTTGATCCTTATCTAGTCGACTATAGGTGATGTATAAGTCGACTAGTACATAGTGTAGTCGACTATAAAAGTTATGGTAGGTCACTAGCAACCAACAGAGAGTAAAATATTTTTGGATCAACCCTAGTCGACTATAGCTTCAATAATTAGTCGACTAATAATGGTATTAGTCGACTATAGGAATGACCTAGTCGACTAATAGGACCTGTTACTGTGTTTGGGTCGGAACTTCAGCTAATACCTAAAACTTCACACATATGGTATAAAAATATGATTGCCAACCTGATGATAAAGCCCAAATAGACAAACTTAATGGACATGCATAAATATTGTTCTACTCACTGAGCTGTCGAGCTCACTCTATTCTCATTATTACCTTCAGGTTTGAACAAAGGTAAGGGACCCGCTTAATGGCAACATATGCGGGATAAGTCACGAAGACCTTACATCCTTTTTGCTTGTTTCTTTTGATATGTATGGTTGTAGAATACTATGCATAATTTCTATTTGGATGTAACTATGCACTTGTAGATGCTTGGTGCCAGACTCAAAGCCTGTATTATATTTTGTATTAGTAATGTATTAGACTATGTTTTCTTATTAGTTGTCAGACCAATATTTTAGGAGATGCTACATCAGATTAAGATTATACATGCTATCAGAGTGGAGATTGATGTAAAGTATAGAGCATTCTGATGTTAGTAGAATGGAAGTATTGTATCTTGATAGGTCCCACGCTTGAATAATATGTGATGATTGTAATCAAATGAAAATTTTAACTGAGACCATTACAGTTGGTATCAGAGAAAAGGTTTATAAGTAGAAGGAGTAGGTTAAGTCGGAGGTTGGAGACAATGAAATTATTAGGTTTATACGTATGGACATGTGATTATAATTAGGTAGTGAGTTTTATGTGACGGATTAACAATGAGTCAAGCGGTAATTAAGTATTTCCTCGCATCAGAATCAAGGTGCCCGCACATCCTGATTCGGGTAAGTTGACTGAGGGTGCGGGCTTTCAGTAACAACTTCTAGTGGTATGGGACACTGGGACGAGGGAATACATTGAATTATCTATTGAAACTAAGTTATTCTAAAAACATGAGACTTACGGGTAGACTAAGGATAAGTATAACTGCAAGTGTGTATATATATATGCTGCTTCTTTCTGATTATAGCCGTATGTTGAGACTATTTCATGAGATTGAGATTGATACGACTCTTTGTTTACATGTAGATGGGGGACTCTGACATATATTGGCCAGTCTCTAGCTCGGATAGCTCGAGTGTGAGTTGGACGGCAGATTCTATGAATTGGGGATATGAGTCTGACGAGACTGATCCAGAGGATATATTTACAGCCCCAGACCACATAGACTATGAGGAGGTTGAGTCTCAGGTGTCTAATGAGCTTGAACCAACCATTGTTGATACGGAGAGCTTGGTTGGGGATTCGCTTGAGGTAGCAGAGATGGAGCATACTAGTACAATAAAAGAGGAGGCCCGAAGAGGATTCACTTATGGAGGTGTCTTTTGGGATGAAACGTAGGAAGATGACATGGACCTCTATGACGATCTGGATGACTGGTGCTGCACAGGAGATGAATTACCGGGGGAAGACCCCGAGGAAGACATGGATGATAACGAAGATAGTAGCAGCACTAGCGGAGATTCAAGTGGGGAGACTCTACCCTATGAAGGATGAACCTTTGAGCAAACACTTTTGATGTATATATATGTATAAGCCTAGTATGCTAGAGGATGGATATCCTAAGAGTTTGTTGTATATGCCTTGGCACGTCTTATATGTATGCACATGGGTTAGTTCGGATATCTAAAGAGTAGACATATCAGTATAATATCTTTGTATCCATATTGAGATGTACATATAAATATATATAGCAAGTTGTTTGTTTGCAAAAGTGATGATGAATATGGTATTAAAATGGTTGCATGAAATTAAATTTTTATCCAAATTGTTTCCAATTGAGAAGTATGTTGATTAGATGTCCTTATCTTATAGGAAGGACGCATGGATCTAAATCAGCTACCATCAAATGAGTCCTTATCGCTCGGTGTGTCACACTATAGTGTGATGGGGAGAGCACACCCCATGGACAACAATGAAGATTCTGAAGTCCAGATAGGAGGAGGTTGTAATACCTCGTTTCCGGAATACGTACTTTGTTGCGTATTCAGCTTTTCAACCGTATTTTCCGAATTACCTTCCGTATTTATCCGATTTCAATTTCAAATATCATTTTCCAATTTATTAGATTTTATGTGATTTTCTGGAATTTTCTAGAATTAAAATGAATTTCTTCAAAACCGGTGTCGACCAGCACCGCTGATCAATTTTCTGATTTGTATTTTCCAAACTGTTAGGAATTTTCAGAAAGTCCTTTAGACTTTATTAATTAGAATCCTATTTCTTAAATAAAGCTTTTTTCTGAGGATTTTAGGATTTTGTGAAAATTCCCACGGAGTCGGTAAATTACTGATACCGGGATTTTTATAATTAAAACTATAAGGTATTTCTCAGAAAGGACTTCATTTTAAGTCTTTTTATATTATTATAGATTTTTGGTGAAAATTTGGAGTCGTTCCGAGATATTTGATTTCGGGACGTATCCGGTATTTCCGAAATGTTTTCCGTACTTTCGACTTTGTCCCGGGAACCCACGGTTTTAATTTCATAATTTTCTGAGTTAGGGAAAATATCCTTTCAATTTAATTTTCCTTCTTTTTCTTTTTCTATTTTCTCTTCCTTCTTCATTAAGCCAAAAGAGTTTTGAATTTCCAAAAATCCCAATTATTTCCACCTCTCCACTTTCCACACTCTTCCACATTAATTGCTTCATTAATGACCCTCCACCTCACCTCCAAATGGCTCCATTTGATTGGCCAAGGAAGCCACCTCATCTCCACTTGGCTTCATTTGATTGGTCAAGAAAATATCTCATTTACACATTTGCACAAAAGCCCCTCTCTTTCTTAAAATTCCATCCCCTTTACAAATTCAAAATCCTATTTAAACCAAACCCTTTACATTTTCATCCTTTACTTCATTTCCTCAAGAATTCCAACCTTAGCAAAATCTCTCTCTTTCTCAAAGCAAACCCTAGGTCTCCTTGCCATCTCAAGAACCGCAACTTGGATTTTGGGATCGTCCGAGTTATCGCCGAGAATCAAGTTGGTGTTTCAGCTCGTCCGGAACTCGTAGAAACTCCAAACGACCGTTCGAGGTGAGTATCTTTACTCACCAAGACTAGTAATATTCTTAGCATACTTGTATTGATAGATCATGTCACTTTATGTTATAAAAATCCTATTTTTATCCATTCAAAACAACCACCACAAAAATCTGGATTTTTAGTCAGACCATAGCCTATTTCAGAACATCGGTCGACCGGCCCTATGGGAGCAGTCGACCGATATGCACAAACGTGCACAGAATTGGGCTAGCGGTCGACCGGTCCATAGACCAGTCGACCGGCTAGGAGACCTGGAGCTCACCTGGAGCTCCAGATTCGGTACGGTCGACCGGCAGTCGACCGATACCCTACCGCCCTTGCAAAGCCCAGTCGACCGGCAGTCGACCGGTCGATTCTGGAGCTCACGCACTTTGGCCAGTCGACCGGCAGTCGACTGGTAACCCTACCGCCTTCACAAATCCCGGTCGACCGGCTCTCGACCGGAGGTCGACCGCCAGTTCAAAACTGTGCCAGACTTCTGTTTTCTTTTCTGTTTTAAATTTTGATCGTTCATTGATACATGTATGATATGCTAGTATTGTTTATGCTTCCTAATTGATACCACATGACATGTTACTTGATGGATCTCATGGCTTATACCACATGACATGTTACCATGTATCTTCATGTTAGGCTTGTTAATTAAAATGTATATCTCCACTTTATCATGCTATCACTTGTACCAAGCATGATTGATTTGACCTTTACATAAAATAGACCAACTTATATTGGGTCCGGGGGAGACCATGCGGATATCGATTGTGTTCGTGTTTACAGTGGTTTTAGGAAGTGTTGTGCAACCCATGTTCCAGTCTGACCTGCGGTACACCAGGGGACTGAGGGGAGAGCTTGCTCCCTGTATTGTTGGTACCATATTGATAAGGGCATACATAAGTCCCTTTTATTGAGGCCTAGCGGCTGGGTTCCGTTACAAGCACGGAACATTATTGGGCCGTTATCCCGGGCATGCACGGGATCCACTGTAAACATAGTTCATCGATACAACCGCTGATTTCCAATAACCCCCTTGCTTTATTGGGATATGGATCTATGTGCACTGGGACGCTGGACCACATAGCTAGATATCACGATGAAACAAGTAATAATAATAAGACATTAATTGTAGATGTATTGTTTTAGGACTTTGGATTTCTATGCTTTATCCTTTATATTGCTATATCTTATTTACTCGTATCCATTAGCCATTTGGCCATATCTCGTTTATTGTTATATGTCTTGATTCTGTGGATTTGCATATTCAGATTCCGAGACTTGGAACGAAGTGGATCCATCCACTGAGGACCAAGAGTACTTCAGTGAGCAGGCCGACCAGCTCTAGTTCCTCCAGTGCCGTACTCTTCATTTTTGGCTCACGCGTCTTCCTTTCTTACGTGAGCATCTTGTATACATTTGTATATCTTCTTTTGGACTTGGTTGTGAAACAAAACACTTGTAAAGTGTATCAGTTCATAACTTGTACTTGTACTTTATTGTTGGCATATATGAATATACCACGCTTGTGTTATACTCTGATCCTGTATTGTATTGTACTTTTACGCTTAGCGTATATACGTGGGGGCAGTTCTGACCTACGTACATACGTCGCGGTGACGTGTCCGTATCCGCCAGGATCGGGGCGTTACAGGTTGGTATCAGAGCCTAGGCTCTTAAACCTAAAGTACAATCAAGTGGCAAATTCTAGTAATTTGCTTATGCCAATTATAATGTACAAAGTTATAGAGTCCGTCTTGCTTCCTTCAATTATCAATTCCTTCGTATCCTAAACTCCCTTCCATTGTTTTCAATTCCAGTTATCATACGGTATGGAGCGTCGCTCGGGTCGGAACAATGTCGGGCAAGTCCCGAATGGACCCAATGGGCCAGTAGGAGGAGAGAATGTTGATGTGCTGAGGATCATTCAAGCCATGATGGTGACCCAGCAACAACAGGTGGAAGTACAGCAGCAGCAGACTGAGCTCCTGAGGCAAGAGCTAACAGCCCCAAAGGAACCAAAGCCGGGGAATGTATCGGATTTCCGGAGATTGCAGCCTGCAGTGTTCACGGGGAGTGAGGAGCCATTGGAGGCAGAACAATGGTTGACGGACACGACAGACCTGCTGACCGCAGCTCGTGTCCCACAGGAGAGTCAAGTTGAGGTCGCTAAGATCCAGCTGAAGGACATAGCTCGGACTTGGTGGCTTGCAGAGGAGGCTCGCTTGGAGAGGCCTATCACTTGGGCTACCTTCTCCAAGAGTTTCTACAGCCGCTTCTTTCCGGCTACAGCACAGGAGGAGATGGAGGAGCAATTCATCGGGCTCAAGCAGGGAAACAAGTCGGTAGATGAATATGCAGCAGACTTCCTTAGACTCAGCCGTTTCGCTCCTTATATGGTGACGGACGAAGAGAAGCGAGCGAGCAGGTTTCAGAAGGGTCTTCGGATGGATATTCAGATGTACATGATGTCTCAGGAGTTGAAGACATATGCAAGTGTTCTCTCTACCGCTCGGAAAGTAGAGCGGGGGTTTGAGAAGACTTGGGGGATCAGATGGGACAGCAGGCCATGAAGAGGCCATTTATGCCTATGGGGCGAGGAGTTCCATTCAGAGTGGCGAAGACCCAGAGGCAGCCTTTCAGACCAGCGCCTTATCAGCCAGCCCAATCACTTCCTGTCTGCAACTTTTGTGGGAAGCTAGGGCACATTCGACCCAATTGCCGGAGGGCAAATGGTTTGTGTTTATGGTGTGGGTCTCGAGATCATGCAGTAGAGACTTGTCCACACCGGAGATTTGGGACAACCAACCAGACCTTGCCAGCACTTCCAGGGCCGAGTGGACAGCGGGTAGTACCAGGACCGCTTGGGCAGAGAAGTCAGGGACCGGCAGTGAGGAGAGACCAGGGGCCAGTGGTGAGGAGACCACCCCTTCCTCCACAGCATATGATACGCCCAGTGCAGAAAGGAGGCAGGACAGCGGCCGGGCGTGGCAGGGGTCAGGCTTACAACCTGACGGAGGCAGAGGCTGAGGCATCAGAGGAGGTGATTACAGGTAACATCAGTGTACATTCACATCCGGTTCTCGCCTTATTTGATTCAGGCGCATCCCATTGTTACATCTCCGATAAATTTGTGGCCGTCCATTCTATTCCTGTTAGATTACTAGACCACAAGTGGGAGATAAGTACCGGGAATGGGGTAGTCTTCTCATCTAGAGTATGTACTGACTGTCCAGTAGAACTGTGTGACAAGGTCTTAGCCATAGATATGCTCGTGCTCGATACTAAGGGGTACGATGTGATCTTAGGCATGACCTGGCTCAGTCAGTATCATGCTATAATTGATTGTAGAGAGAAGAAGATCAATTTTAGAATTCCCCATCAGCCTGAGTTTCAGTTTAGTGGAGAAGTGAAGTCCACTAAGGGAAAGCAGATCATTTCATCGGAAGTTCAGAAGCAGAAGGTGCCAGTGTGGGATGAATTCCCGGAGGTGTTTGCGGAGATTACAGGATTGCCACCTGTCAGGACGATTGAGTTCTCCATTGAGACTATCCCAGGGGCATCTCCTATATCTAAGGCTCCGTACAGGATGGCACCAACAGAGTTGGAAATCCTGAAGAAGCAGCTGCAGGAGTTATCAGATAAGGGATTGATCAGGCCAAGTACTTCACCGTGGGGAGCTCCAGTATTGTTGGCCAATAAGAAGGATGGTAGCAAGAGACTTTGTATTGACTATAGGGAGTTAAACAAAGTCACCATCAAGAACAGGTATCCCCTTCCCAGAATAGATGACTTATTTGATCAGCTTCATGGAGCCCGTGTATTCTCCAAGTTGGACTTACAGTCGGGCTATCATCAGTTGAGAGTGAAGAAGGAGGATAGACTGAAGACGGCATTTAGGACCCGATATGGCCACTACGAGTTTCTTGTTATGCCTTTCGGAGTCACTAATGCCCCTGCAGTGTTTATGGATTTGATGAACCGAGTGTTCTCACCCTTCTTGGATCAGTTTGTTGTTGTCTTCATCGACGACATCTTGATTTATTCTAAGAACAGGAAGGAGCATGAAGAACACTTGAAGATTGTGTTGCAGACACTTCAGCAGGAGCAGCTTCATGCCAAGAGGAGCAAGTGCGAGTTCTGGCTAGACAGTATAGCATTCCTCGGACATGTGGTGTCAGCAGAAGGTGTATCCGTTGATCCGGGCAAGGTACAAGCAGTAAAGGAGTGGCCAGTCCCGAGGACAGTGACAGAGATAAAGAGCTTTCTTGGACTAGCTGGATACTACAGACGCTTCATCCAGGATTTCTCTCGGATTGCAGCTCCATTGACGAAGCTTACCAGGAAAGGGGAGAAGTACATCTGGACAGAGGAGTGTGATGCAGCCTTCGAGCAGTTGAAGCAAAAGCTCATTTCAGCTCCTATCTTGAGAACTCCCTCAGGGAGAGGAGGGATGGTCATCTTTAGTGATGCCTCAGGTAAAGGCCTAGGATGCGTGCTTATGCAACATGATCATGTTATCGCATATGCATCCAGGCAGTTGAAACCTCATGAGAGGAATTACCCAACTCATGATCTGGAGTTGGCAGCAGTGATCTTTGCATTAAAGATTTGGAGGCACTATCTTCTGGGAGATAGAGTGCTGATATATACAGATCACAAGAGCCTCAAGTATATCTTCTCGCAGAAGGAGTTGAATATGAGGCAGAGGCGGTGGCTGGAGCTTATGGCAGACTACGACATTGACTTGCAATATCATCCAGGCAAGGTCAATACAGTCCCGGATGCTTTGAGTAGGATGCCAGAGAACAGAGTACTTGTCCAGTTCACTCAGCAGGAGGACTTGATTCGGGATTTCATCCGATTGGATTTGATGGTGGTCCGAGGAGCTGAGAAGACAGGACAGCTTATGGCTTTACAGATCCAGTCTTCACTGATAGAGGAGATTAAGGAAGCCCAGAAGGAGGATCCCAGACTCCAGACATTTAGAGATCAGGTCGAGGCTGGATTGAGGACGGATATCTGTATTCGTCCTGATGATGCCTTGTGCTTTGGAGATAGGCTTTGTGTTCCCCAGGGAGAAGTGAGACAGAAGATTTTGGCTGAAGCACACAGTTCAGCCTACTCTATACACCCGGGGGGAAACAAGATGTACCAAGACCTGAAGAAGCACTTCTGGTGGAATGCCATGAAGAGAGAGATAGCTCAATTTGTGGCTAAGTGCTTGGTGTGCCAGCAAATAAAGATCGAGCATCAGAGATCGGCTGGACTTCTGCAACCCTTGCCAATACCTGAGTGGAAGTGGGAGCATATCACTATGGACTTCGTCACAGCATTACCTCGTAGTCCCAAGGGTAATAATGCTGTGTGGGTTATCATTGACCGTCTCACTAAGTCGGCCCACTTCATACCATTCCGGGTCGGTCAGACGACAGAGGTGTTGGCGGAGAAGTATATGAAGGAAGTGGTCCGTCTGCATGGAGTGCCAGTCAGTATTGTTTCAGACAGAGATACGAGATTCAGATCTCACTTTTGGGAGAGTCTCCAAGAGAGTCTGGGCACTCGTCTGAAGTTCAGTACAGCTTATCATCCCCAGACGGACGGACAGTCAGAGCGGACCATCCAGATCCTCGAGGACATGCTTAGAGCTTGCATGATTGAGTTTGGAGGTTCTTGGGAAGACCATCTACACTTGGCCGAGTTTTCTTATAACAACAGTTACCAGGCAAGTATAAAGATGGCACCTTTTGAGGCACTGTATGGGAGGAAGTGTCGATCACCGATTTGTTGGGATGAGGTCGGTGAGCGGAGTTTATTGGGACCAGAGATGTTGATCCAGACGACGGAGAAAATCAAGATTATCAGGGATCATCTCAGGGCAGCTCAGAGCAGGCAAAAGAGTTGGGCAGATTCTCGGAGGAGGCCATTGGAATTCGGAGTTGGAGATCATGTGTTCCTGAAGATTTCACCGACTAAGGGAGTGATCCGTTTCGGCACTCGTGGGAAACTAAGTCCAAGGTATATCGGCCCATTCGAGATATTGGATCGAGTGGGAGATGTATCTTATCGATTGGCGCTGCCGCCATCGTTGGACGGAGTTCATAATGTTTTCCACGTGTCTCAGTTAAGAAGATATGTGAGGGATGACAGCCATATTTTAGATCATTCCGAACTGGAGTTACAACCAGACTTATCTTATCAGGAGTAGCCAATGGCCATCTTAGACAGGAGTGTCAAGACACTGAAGAGCAAGGATATACCTTTAGTATTAGTGTCTTGGAACCGCCATGTGCCAGGAGAGGCCACATGGGAGCGAGAGGACGTCATCCGAGAACGATACCCGCAACTCTTCACCACTTGGTAAGACTCTTCCCTTCTATCTCTACCGTTATATTCCACCTATCATGTCTTTCCTTGTTGTCTTTCATCTTGCGAAATTTCGAGGACGAAATTTTTGTAAGGTGGGTAGATTGTAATACCTCGTTTCCGGAATACGTACTTTGTTGCGTATTCAGCTTTTCAACCGTATTTTCCGAATTACCTTCCGTATTTATCCGATTTCAATTTCAAATATCATTTTCCAATTTATTAGATTTTATGTGATTTTCTGGAATTTTCTAGAATTAAAATGAATTTCTTCAAAACCGGTGTCGACCAGCACCGCTGATCAATTTTCTGATTTGTATTTTCCAAACTGTTAGGAATTTTCAGAAAGTCCTTTAGACTTTATTAATTAGAATCCTATTTCTTAAATAAAGCTTTTTTCTGAGGATTTTAGGATTTTGTGAAAATTCCCACGGAGTCGGTAAATTACTGATACCGGGATTTTTATAATTAAAACTATAAGGTATTTCTCAGAAAGGACTTCATTTTAAGTCTTTTTATATTATTATAGATTTTTGGTGAAAATTTGGAGTCGTTCCGAGATATTTGATTTCGGGACGTATCCGGTATTTCCGAAATGTTTTCCGTACTTTCGACTTTGTCCCGGGAACCCACGGTTTTAATTTCATAATTTTCTGAGTTAGGAAAATATCCTTTCAATTTAATTTTCCTTCTTTTTCTTTTTCTATTTTCTCTTCCTTCTTCATTAAGCCAAAAGAGTTTTGAATTTCCAAAAATCCCAATTATTTCCACCTCTCCACTTTCCACACTCTTCCACATTAATTGCTTCATTAATGACCCTCCACCTCACCTCCAAATGGCTCCATTTGATTGGCCAAGGAAGCCACCTCATCTCCACTTGGCTTCATTTGATTGGTCAAGAAAATATCTCATTTACACATTTGCACAAAAGCCCCTCTCTTTCTTAAAATTCCATCCCCTTTACAAATTCAAAATCCTATTTAAACCAAACCCTTTACATTTTCATCCTTTACTTCATTTCCTCAAGAATTCCAACCTTAGCAAAATCTCTCTCTTTCTCAAAGCAAACCCTAGGTCTCCTTGCCATCTCAAGAACCGCAACTTGGATTTTGGGATCGTCCGAGTTATCGCCGAGAATCAAGTTGGTGTTTCAGCTCGTCCGGAACTCGTAGAAACTCCAAACGACCGTTCGAGGTGAGTATCTTTACTCACCAAGACTAGTAATATTCTTAGCATACTTGTATTGATAGATCATGTCACTTTATGTTATAAAAATCCTATTTTTATCCATTCAAAACAACCACCACAAAAATCTGGATTTTTAGTCAGACCATAGCCTATTTCAGAACATCGGTCGACCGGCCCTATGGGAGCAGTCGACCGATATGCACAAACGTGCACAGAATTGGGCTAGCGGTCGACCGGTCCATAGACCAGTCGACCGGCTAGGAGACCTGGAGCTCACCTGGAGCTCCAGATTCGGTACGGTCGACCGGCAGTCGACCGATACCCTACCGCCCTTGCAAAGCCCAGTCGACCGGCAGTCGACCGGTCGATTCTGGAGCTCACGCACTTTGGCCAGTCGACCGGCAGTCGACTGGTAACCCTACCGCCTTCACAAATCCCGGTCGACCGGCTCTCGACCGGAGGTCGACCGCCAGTTCAAAACTGTGCCAGACTTCTGTTTTCTTTTCTGTTTTAAATTTTGATCGTTCATTGATACATGTATGATATGCTAGTATTGTTTATGCTTCCTAATTGATACCACATGACATGTTACTTGATGGATCTCATGGCTTATACCACATGACATGTTACCATGTATCTTCATGTTAGGCTTGTTAATAAAATGTATATCTCCACTTTATCATGCTATCACTTGTACCAAGCATGATTGATTTGACCTTTACATAAAATAGACCAACTTATATTGGGTCCGGGGGAGACCATGCGGATATCGATTGTGTTCGTGTTTACAGTGGTTTTAGGAAGTGTTGTGCAACCCATGTTCCAGTCTGACCTGCGGTACACCAGGGGACTGAGGGGAGAGCTTGCTCCCTGTATTGTTGGTACCATATTGATAAGGGCATACATAAGTCCCTTTTATTGAGGCCTAGCGGCTGGGTTCCGTTACAAGCACGGAACATTATTGGGCCGTTATCCCGGGCATGCACGGGATCCACTGTAAACATAGTTCATCGATACAACCGCTGATTTCCAATAACCCCCTTGCTTTATTGGGATATGGATCTATGTGCACTGGGACGCTGGACCACATAGCTAGATATCACGATGAAACAAGTAATAATAATAAGACATTAATTGTAGATGTATTGTTTTAGGACTTTGGATTTCTATGCTTTATCCTTTATATTGCTATATCTTATTTACTCGTATCCATTAGCCATTTGGCCATATCTCGTTTATTGTTATATGTCTTGATTCTGTGGATTTGCATATTCAGATTCCGAGACTTGGAACGAAGTGGATCCATCCACTGAGGACCAAGAGTACTTCAGTGAGCAGGCCGACCAGCTCTAGTTCCTCCAGTGCCGTACTCTTCATTTTTGGCTCACGCGTCTTCCTTTCTTACGTGAGCATCTTGTATACATTTGTATATCTTCTTTTGGACTTGGTTGTGAAACAAAACACTTGTAAAGTGTATCAGTTCATAACTTGTACTTGTACTTTATTGTTGGCATATATGAATATACCACGCTTGTGTTATACTCTGATCCTGTATTGTATTGTACTTTTACGCTTAGCGTATATACGTGGGGGCAGTTCTGACCTACGTACATACGTCGCGGTGACGTGTCCGTATCCGCCAGGATCGGGCGTTACAGGGGTAATGGGACTCCAGGGGTGATGCCGGAGTGGCTTACACAATTAATGATCAGAGCAAGTAATAACGACTCCCACCGAGCATTGGAGCAATTTCAGAAAATGAAACCGCCTGTATTTGAAGGGAGGTGGACCCCTTATAAGCTGAAACATGGTTTCTCCAGATAGAGAAGATCCTAGATGTAATGAACTGCACCGATGAGCAAAGGGTATCTTTCTCTTCCTTTATGTTTCAGAAGGAAGCAGAACATTGGTGGAGGGCGGTAAAGCATAGTGTGAAAAGCACAAGAGAATCAATTGCTTAGGAATTTTTAGTGAACAAATTCACTGAAAAAAATATCCCTGAGACGGCCAGAGACAAGATGGCGTCAGAATTCTTAGAATTACGTCAAGGCCTGATGTATGTGTCTCAATATGATCAGAAGTTCACTCAATTATCCAGGTATGCTGATGCCTTGGTAAAAAGTGAAGCAGAAAGGACGAAGAGGTTCGTGAAGGGCCTAAGATCAGAAATTTGAGGCAGATTGATTCCTTTGCAACTGAAGAATTATCTCCAAGGTGTGGAAAGAGCTCTGGAGGTAGAAATGGATATGCAAGAGGCTCATGAGGACTGGGTGAAGGAAATCCCCAACTCAAAGCACCCCCGATATCAAGGACCATCAATGTCGGTGGCATCAGGATCCACCAGAAATAAAGGATTTGGGTTTAATACCACTCTTCAAAGAGGAGGAGGGGCGAGAGGCAGAGGAACATGGTTGAGGAACAGAGACACTTTCTCAAAGCACAAGCTACTTCTGTGTCCCACCCCAGAATCTCGGAGGCCCCTTGGTGTCAGAAGTGCAGAGTAAACCATTTTGGAGACTGCCTCCAAAGATAGAGCTTGCTATTTTTGTGGAGGAGTGGGACATTTGAAGAAAAATTGCCCGGCAAGGCGAGCAAGCCAAGGACAGAGTAGGGAAAGTAGGAGGCCAGCTATGAGGATGAACCCTCCCAGAAGACCAACCAGTAACTTTATGCTGCCCAGTAATGCTCCACGACCTGCTGCAACTCAGTCATCTGTCCAACAACCATGGGTGCAAGGAAGAACTTTTGCATTAACCCATCGAGAAGCAATGGCCTCAAATGCAGTAGTGGAAGGTATGATCTCCATATCAGGACATATTGCCTATGCATTGTTTGATCCTGGAGCTACTCATTCATTCATATCTAGTGTTTTTGTTTATAAATTAAATCAAATATCGGAACCCCTAGGATTTCAGTTGGTTGTATCCACACCTATAGGGGTAAAGATAATAGTTAGCACTAGATATGTGAACTGTGAAGTGATGATTGGGGGATGAAAACATCTATTGATTTGATTAAGCTAGGCGAGATGGAGTTTGATGCAATACTAGGAATGGACTGGTTGTCCGCTTGTGGTGCCCATGTGGATTGTAATAAGAAGAGGATCATCTTTAAAATGGAAGGAGCTCCGGAGTTTATTTTTAAAGGAGTAAAAGTTAGTCATGATATACCCCACATATCAGCCATCAAAGCCACCAAGTTAATGAAGTAAGGATGTCAAGGATTTCTGGCTTCAGTTTTGGATACCACTAGAACTGATATCAAAATTGAAACTATTCCAGTTGTGAATGAGTTCCCTGATGTATTCCCGGAAGATTTACCAGGCTTGCCCCCAGATCGGGAGGTAGAATTTACAATAGATGTAATGCCCGGTACTGCCCCAATTTCAAAGGCACCATATCGTATGGCCCCTGCAGAAATGAAAGAACTTAAAACTCAATTGCAGGATTTATTAGACAAAGGTTTCATCCGGCCAAGTGTATCTTCCTGGGAGCACCAATACTATTTGTTAAGAAGAAGGATGAGAGTATGAGACTATGTGTTGACTACCGAGAATTGAATAAGGCCACTATCAAAAATAGGTACCCTCTTCCTCGGATTGATGACTTATTTGATCAATTACAAGGGTCTTGTGTATTTTCTAAGATGGACCTTAGATCGGGATATCATCAGTTAAAGGTCAAACCTGAAGATGTGTCCAAATCGGCTTTCAGGACAAGATATGGACACTTTGAATTCCTAGTCATGCCTTTTGGACTCACTAATGCCCCAGCAACATTTATGGACTTAATGAATCGAGTGTTCCAATCATATTTAGACCAGTTTGTGGTAGTATTTATCGATGATATTTTGGTCTATTCAAAGAACAGGGAAGATCATGAGAATCAACTTAGAATTATCCTCCAAATCTTGAGAGAGAAACAACTATATGCTAAATTGAAGAAATGTGAATTTTGGCTGGAGCAAGTAGGGTTTCTTGGCCATATTATATCCAAGGAGGGAATATCAGTAGATCCAATGAAAATGAAGCAATCAAAGACTGGCCTAGATCCACAAATGTCACCGAAGTTCGGGGTTTCTGGGATTAGCTGGATACTACAGAAGATTTGTAGAAGGATGAGAAGGCTTCAGTGAAGACCTCAAGAAGATGAAGACTTGGGTCTAGGTTTGTTTTAGTAAGATTTTTATTTTTAGATAAAATGTAAAGGATAGAGTAGTTGGTGGATTGCTCAAGTATATATCACACACACACTCTTGATTTAGTTGTCTTTTCATAAAAGAATTTTCAGTTTAGAAAAGACTTTCATTTTGGAAAAATACTTCTTTGATTTTTGGAATTTCTTATATACATGTTTTAATCCAAAACCATATTTAGATCTTAATGCCAAAAACATAGATATTTCATCTTATTTGTGTAGTGGATCATATCCATACACACTATGCTTTAAATGAATTCAAAATATCTTGTTTTTGTATCATGAAGAAGTTTATGGAAAATAAGTTTTGGAGAATACAAGTTTTCATTTGAGCCAATATTTCCATATTACAAAAATAGTCTAATCTTTTATAACATGTCTTGATTTTGTGCAAGCATGTTTGTTTATCAAAGTATAATGGTAAACTATTTTTGTAGATTTTTAAGTATTTTATGAGATTTTTATGTGAGCCTAAAGACAAACTTTTTAATCTCAGATTTCTGTTTTCTGGCTTCAGCAAGTCGACTGTATAGTCGACTATACCTGAAGTCGGTCGACCGGCTCGGTCGACCGACGTGCACAATGTGCACGCCTTGACCTGGCAGATGGCCGGTCTGCCGACACTGTCGACCGGAACTGAGAGTAGTGCTCTCTGTTCTTTTGGGTCGACCGGGCGGTCGATCGGAGGCTCCAACGGTCGGATTCTTGACCGTTGGCGGTCAACCGGGCGGTCGACCGACAGGTCTGACATGTAACGGCCCCAGGTTTAATTACCACAAAATTCCATGATCATCAACTCTAATGCTCGTTAATCAGGATATACAAGAGAAATTTCGGCTAACATCAACCTACTTATAGATCTCATATTCATCATATAGTCCATCCCAAGGTCCATCACATAAACATATACAGAAGAGTGCTCCCATGATATACTATTCTAACTCATGGTGACTAATAATATCAGAGTTTACATCCTACAATAAGTACATACATTAACTCAGGAGAACCTCCTTGTAGCTCTAAGTCGAACCTTCGCCTTGCCGTGACCTGAAAATAATCAATCTGTGGTGGGGTGAGCTCAACAGCTCAGTGAGAGAAGTCATTCAAAATAAAGTTGTATGATACTATCATTGTACTTGAAGTATTAACTGGTTGAGCAATGTCAAAATATCAGTTTCAATACTTTCTACTTGAGTTGATACTGCAGTTTATAAATCATAAACTCTTTCTATTATCTGTTACTTTCATAAGTACTCTTCTGGGTACACGTGAACAATATTTTATTATTATACCATTTCAATGATTTTGCAATACTTAACCTACTCGTGGTCTCTTATAATCACTCTTCCGGTTTCCAGTTTGTAACATGTTCGTATTACATATATATGTAGTCATGATCACAACACAACTCTTATTGAGCCTAATCTTACTCACTAGATTAGTTGAAGTATGGTTCAATATTGCACCTTCCGCAATATACAAATGACATCACACACTACTCATGATAGTATCTAATTATGAACGTGTTCATACATGAAGAAATACGGAATACTCACATCCATATACTGGATGTCATAACAATCATATCCATGTACCGGATATCATAAACAATCATATGCATGTACTAGGTGTCATACCTATAAACATCCATAATTCGGGTATCATAAACAATCATATTCATATACATACAATATAATTTCCCCTTCTACGCCTCCGGTTCAACCCGGTCCCTTCCTCCGTAAAATCTCCCCTTCTACGCCTCCGGTTCAACCCGGTCCCTTCCTCCATGAAATCTCCCCTTCTACGCCTCCGGTTCAACCCGGTCCCTTCCTCCAAACATGCGATAAATTCATGTAATAACCACATGCAAGAATTCATAAGATAATGTCAACATAGGAATTCACATGATTCCTACTTTACATGATGCCAATAATAAGAAAGACATTAACATGTATAAGTAACCATTTATTATACTAACAACATGCAAGCCTTTTTAAGATAACTAACATGTTATATCATTCCAATATATGTGTAGCCAAACATGTGCATGAGGTCAAGTATGATGCTCATTCATAAAACTATTTCCTTTTAAGAAGCATGTGTTAGACTACAATGCATACACAATAACGTGTCAATCATGTACCTATGTAAGCATCCACTTAAGGATCCCCAATATCTCACCGGTCAAGTTCTGACTCGTAGTACCGGTATTCGCTTTTCTTAATCATAATACTCATTCACCACTATCATATAATTAACAGTCGGGATTAGTCATCATTTGCCTCTTTTATCCTCCGGCAAACTGTCTATTGGTTACAACTTGATTAAATTCAGAATCTTCTCATTATTTCTGGTACCAGTGATAGTTACACGATAATTCTGATATTAATGAATTATTACACTTTTAACATCATAATTGTCCTTTATTTCACGTAAGGACTGGTTTTAGTACTTTTATTTGGTATAGCCCAAATTTATCCCAGGTCCTACTAATACAGGTGTTAACGCTACTGGCTTTTATGCGGCATGTTTTGCTATTGCTTATTTCTATCTTCTAGTTCCAACCATACAGTCATTTACTAGCCGAATCGTTATCTGCGTTTGCATATGAATCAATCACACACATATGTACATGCGTACACATACACATATCACTTACCCATACTGGATTACTAATCTCATTGACCCGACGCTCAATCTTTCGTCGGTATTACTAACTTTCAATTATTAAGTAATTATCTAACTCTTACCGGTTAGATAGAATCGATGTCACTATAAAGATGTGACTCCCAAACCTAATAGAGGATTCCGAAGTTCTGTTAAATCAATTACAAGAATACCTGAAAGTCTCTGGTATATCGAGTAGGCATACCACAATACTAGTTCAATACTATCGGTATTGTTTTGTTGATATCGAATTATTCATCATAATCGATATACTTAATATTAAATTGTCCGGTTTACCCAATACTGACTCTAACATGTTTTCACCAGTTAATCACTCGCTTGATACTTTGCAACATCACCGGTCGTCCATTATCTGATAATCATCAGACCTGATCTTATCAGTAGTTTTCCTTAATAAACATTAATCGCCAAAAGTGCGGTATCTACTTGCGAGTTCTGGTTCAAAGGTTTTATTCTTCCACCTCTCATTAGGTTCGATAAATCTTAACTATTTATCTATCAAATTGCTTAATCATGAAACACAGCAAATATGAAAACAGTATTCGCAAGGTCAATACTCACATACTACATCACATTTGAGTATTCCGCGTACTTAGCTTAACAATAAGCTTTGACGTTCAAGCTATTTATGGAGCATGTTCGGTAGTATTAGGAATTCAGTTACTCTAATTCAGTTCGTTATCAATTACTTGATTAGTTCCATCATTATCGGTTCGCGTTCACAATGGCTAATTAACAGAAATGTCCCGATTCCATCCGGGTTATCAATATTAACAAAACCTTCAATATTTTAACCAGTACGCTATTTCTATCATACTGCATCAATTACATGTATCCCATTTAGCAGAGTTTTCTATACCACGGTCACGTCGAGTTACTCGAAGATAATTCCCATGTTCATTTGCTTAGTTCAATCCTAATATCACTTAGGATTCTGCTTATACCAGTATCAATATAACTGATTTTATGATTATCCAATCATGGTCGATGGGTCTCAAGTTATCTTCTATTTTAACTGATTTCTAATTTATCTCTTATTAATAAATAAATATTCATGATCTGTAATCGATTCCCAGTTGTCACTGTTTAGTCTACCCACTGGGTACACCGGTGTTAACCAACCACCATCTGATTATTATTATCCATAACTATTACTTTCATAACGGATTGGACATCACTTGTATATAATATACATCCTCACTTACCGACCATCATTCTTATCTTATTAGTTCATACATATGCAATACAGTGTTTAAAGGAATCAGGGGTACTTTATCCACTTAACGATTTCCAGATTAAGTAACTTCAACATTCCTCACAGACAGATAGATGGTATTAGCTGAAGATTTACTCTTAACAATTCCTATCGAAACCCAGTGTTTAGTTATTCGGTTCTAAATTCTAATAAATACTCGCAACATATACATCATGTCCAGAAACTCACAAACGTATAATTCCTACGGTATTTTCTATGTTCACTCATATTAATATATATTCAAGCACTTACCGATCATGTCTTTATGAATTATAAACAACAAGATCACAATTTGATATCATACCCGTGTTATGTTAACACACATATACTTAACACATCTGTGATTCGTTATTCGGATACCCTATTTGAATTTGGGTTTCATAACACTAATTCACTTTCACAACGACTGTCACAATCATCTATAAATGATGAAATCTCTTAGTTCAAATGAATCCATATTATCAATAATTTCCCAACAACAATTATTTCTAAATTGGGGAAAAATAGGATTTTAAGTTAGGACTTCCACTCACCGAGTATACCGATATATTTCGAACACCCAATACCATATACTGATATACCGGATGTGTAGCTCTCATTTTCACGATCACAACGGCTCAAGAATCGTCCGAATCCGACTTCGGATGGCCAAGATATCGTCCGGAAACCAAAACCAATATAAAAGGTTAGATACGTAATAACTGAAAATATTCAGGGGACTGTTTGTAATTTTTCAGGGTCCCCAAAGTAATTTATAATTTTACAGGGGCTAAACTGAAATTTACCTTATAAAGCGGGTTGGGTCTTAATGGGTTCGGGTTTTAACCCAAACCCGAATGGGTTTTTAAACACAACAGCATAGGGGTGCCATCGGTTCGGATACGGATCGGATATTATCTCTACCATATCCATATCCGCACCCAACCTTCGGATACGGATACGGATACGGATATTGGCGGATGTGAAAAAATGATATCCGTATCCGCCAAAATCGGATATCAGATATAAATAGGATATTAGCGGATCGGATGCGAATACTAATCGGATATGTTAAAAATGGATATGGTTAAAGATAAATTAAACAGAAATACTTATATTACTTTTTATTTCATCTACTACAATATTAAATGTGATACATATTATGATATTATTGTGTACATATCAATACATTATTCATTGTCATTTGACTTCTATAACAATAGATTACACGTCATCCGGTGCTAAATGCCGATTCGGATGCCATGGTTGATGTCGAAATACTCAAAATATCATGTGGTGCTCTTGCAAGAATCGAATATTTTTCACTATTACTTTTTCACCAACTCAAAATATCAAAATTTAATACCTTATTTCATTGAAGAATAGTCTTCTCCATACCGATATCGTTATGAAGCACGCAACATTCGGATATCGGATCGGATACGAATAAGATATTACTTTTACCATATCCGTATCCGCACCTACCTTTCGGATACGGATACGGATACGAATATTGACGGATTTGAAAAAATGATATCCGTATCCGGATTGGAGGCGGATTCGGATGCGGATATCCGCGGATAATCCGTATCCGGTGGAACCCCTACAACAGCAGCAGCAGCAGCAGCATGCGCTGCTGCTGCTCGAGCGCGCGCGGGCGGCCAGCCTGCGGCCTCCGCCGCCGGCCTGGCCGGCCCCGTCCGGCGCCGTCGCAGCCGGCGCCGCCTCCAGCGCCGCTCCGGCGCTACTCCGCCGCCGGAGCTCAGGAAGAGAGAGAGAGAAGACGAGAGAGAGAAAGAGGGAGAGGGTGGGAGCCTCTGCTCCCCCCACCACGCAGCCCGGCCACCACACACGCCGGCCGCCGCGCCTGCCCCGCGCCGCCGGCGCCTGCCCCGCGCCGCCGGCCTCCGGCGTGCCTCCGGTCAACAACCCAGAGAGAGAGAAGGAATGAGAGTGAGGGAGAGAGAATGAGAGTAAGGGAGAGAGAGAAAGTGTGAACGGGAGTGAAAGAGAGAGAGAATAAGAGAGTGATTTATCTCTCTCCCCACCCCACCTACTCCCACCTTCCCTCCATAATCCCATACCACCCATACTCCATCAATCCACTATATAATATTTTATTTTCATTTTTCTTTTCTTTTTCTTTCTTCATCTCCCCAATATTATTACAAATCATAATTAACAATAAATACCAATACTCGGTATTTATACAAGTATTTCATACAGTGTATGCACCCAGTATTTAATACGATCAATTCATGCAGTACATACTTCCATGCATAATTCTAGGAAAATATTATTACCCAATAATATTTTTAACTCAGGCTTTAATAATCCGGGTGTTACATGACAGACCCCAACAGCTAGTTTTTGACAGCCTATAAATTTGGGGGTTTGATCATTGTTTTTCTCCAAGATTTTCAAGTGGGTTTTCACCAGTTTTTCCTGAGCTATTTAGAAGTTTTCCTCCACTTAATTTAGAGCAAATATTTTCAATCAAAAGGAAAGTTTTATCAAGAGTGTAAAAGAGAATTTCTTGAGTTTTCCTCCACCATCTCTTTCCTAGTTTCTCACACAAACACTTGAGCCATCCATTGCTATATCTACCTATAGGGATTTGTTGTGAGAGGATTTTAGGTGATCAAGAGTTGTGATCACCAAAGTTTATCTTTGTTCTTTGAGGAGGCGGACGTGTGTGTTCGCATTGTTTCGGGTCCTAGTGTGGACTCGGTGTTTCGGGTTCGGGTGCGAACTCCATTGTTTGAGGTGCGGCCTCGGCGAGCCGGTGGGCTTGCGTGTGTACGGGACTAGGGAGTCCGAGGGTTTGTAGGTGTTGCGGCACCGGGGAGAGATCCACTGGGATCTTGCATAGTGGAAATCCTTCGTGTGTCGAAGGCGGGGATGTAGAGTAAGGGTGCTCGAACCTCGAAACAAATACCTTGTGTTTGCGATTGCTCACTCTCTCTCTCTCGTTGTCTCTTGCTTATATCTTGCATGCTATTACTTGTCTTATCTTTACATGCTTGATATATTGTGTGCTCATTGATATACTTGCTTGGGTTTGTTTGCTAACACTTGTATTCAACCAAGAGAGCCAACGCGGCACCTCAACCCATTCAAGGGGAATCTAGAGGAGTTTGTCCAGAGCCCTTCACGGGGAATTCGGCAACACACTTGTGTTATACGTGGTGTTTAGTTTAAGTAGTTTGTTTAGGTCATAATTGTTTTTAGCTTCCGCATTATTTGGCATTAAGTGACCATTAGATTAGCCATCACCTATTCACCCCCTCTAGGTGAACCTTCAATTGGTATCAGAGCTTGGTACTCTGATTTGGTCTAACAACCTAGAGTTAAAGATCCTCTTTTTAGGCTAATCACAACATTTTGTACACACACCATGGACTTCATGTCACCACCCATGTTTGACATTCTTAACATCCATATATGGAAGGTGAAGATGTCCTTGTACCTCAAAGCCCTAGGTTATCATATTTATCTTGCCACAACTAATAATGCATATTGTTTAAATGGTAAGAATATTGAGGCTAATGCAAAAGCCCTTAATGCTTTAAAGTCTACCCTAGATGATGTTTATTTATCTAGAGTTTCTAACTTTGATTCGGCTTTTGTAGTATGGAATACCCTCATCTCCCTTGGCGAAAATGATCAATACTATGCGGGGAGCGATTTGGACGTTGAAAGCAACACCTCCAACTTGTGCTACATGGTCCAAGGGGATAACCCCCTTGAGGTAACTACCGAATCCGAGGATGAGGATAATAACATGTCATATGATGAGCTATCTACTTTTTGTCAACTATTACTTGAGAAAATGACATGATTAAAAAGGAGAATAAAAATTTGAAAAAAAAATTTGATTGCATGCATATAGAACAAGATTCATTTAGAACTAATATTGCATGCTTAGAAAAAGAAAATAATGTTTTGAAAAATGAAAATGTTTCCCTTATGTCTAAATTAAATGATTTGTGTGAAGGGAACACTATTTTGAAGGATAAAATTGATTTGGTGGAAAAACAAAGAGAAGTTATTTTTCAAGAAAATAAATCTTTGAAAAGAAAAGTTTTTGAAAAAGAAAAGGATTTTGTTTCGAAAAAGAAAAAGAAAAATTCTTTATCTCATCATGCTTTACATGCCACCACAAATGAGATAATAGTTTTGAAAAATAAAATGGATTGTTTGTGTTCAACTTTGAACTCTTGTGCATTTAACCATACTAGATTGGAATCCTTGTTTCAAAAGAAACAAGTTCCCCATGTTCATGCACGCTCACATCATGCATTTGCTTATATTGCATAACACGATCACAAACATTCACATAAGCATACTAAGGTGTACACTTGTACACATTGTGGCCACAAAGGCCATTTAGCAAAGTTTTGTTTTGATAGATTACATCATATAAATTTTGCTATGAATAAAATTTTTTGGGTGCCTTACAAGACTAACCCTCAAGGACCCAAAAGAAAATGGGTACCAAAATCCCCACCGTGTGTTTTTGATGTAGGTGGGGCTCTCACAAAACGTGAGAGGAATGGTGCCTTAATGGTGGATGCAAATGAATATGATGGACACACTTATTGATGCATCGCTATCAAGAAGGTTTTGGTGGGACAACCACCATGATTGGAGCTTTGGAGTTGGTAACAATCTCTAAACTCTCATTTTATTTATGTTCATGCTTGCTCATTCATGATATTTTTAGCATGATCATGTTTTATATGTTTTTGTGCTTCATGTGGTAAAAACATGCTTAGATGTAGTTTTTATCAAAACTTGTATTATACATGTACAATAGTGAGCTACATTTGTTTTATATATGTTTGCACTTCATGCTCATTTGTACCCACTATATGCACATGTATAGACTAGTTTTGATGATTCTCTCATTTATACATGCTTTGCCAAATTTTATGTTTTACTTCATGTATATGTATTTTTAATTCAAATATAATAAATATACATGTATACCCGTGAGTCTCTTGCCTTCATGCAAATACATTTGATAGACTCTTTTATGTTTGGGATATGTATGTGTATTATTAGTTTTGGATAAATCATACATATACCATGAAGATTAGTGTTTTAATGAAAAATGATTTTTTTTTATGACTTATGATCTTTTTGAGCTTCAATGTCTATTTTCATGAAAATGCTATTTACATGACTCTTGTACACTCACATTTTATTCATTTTGTCATGACTTTGTTTCATGAATATATTTTTGAGCTTCATAGATCGAGTGTCAATTCTTGTATTTGGTATGATTCATGAAAATATATGCTTTGATTTCATGTTTTTTGAAGGATCTTTAACTAGTTTTTCAAAAATTATTTTAACTAGTTATTGTTCTTCATTTGGTAGTGATTTTCAATGCAAAAATATTTTCAAATCTAATTCTTGAAAACCCCTACCATCAATGGGAGGATGGATGGGAGATCATGTTCATGTATGCCTTATAATGAAAATCATTTAAATCTTGAACCATGATTGGGTGGTAGTTATATGAGATATACACTTGATCTCATTGTCATTTTCAATTGGTATCATTGGATCTTTTCAATTGGTATCTAAATTGATAATTTTTGTATATACTCATATTTTGTTTTCTTATATATGTATGTATCAATGTCAATGGTATACTCATTTCATACATATATATGATTTTCATGTGCTTAACTTTCAATTGGTTCACATTTATTTAAAAAAAAGCACAAAGTTTATGATGAAAAATAAAATTTATTTTTGATCATTATGTTTACTATTGGTATCAATATGTTTCAACTTCATATTTGTTAAATTTCAATTGGTATCAATATGATTTACAATAATGATTATTTTCTATTTGGTATCTTAAAATTTGTTTGTTTTTACAAAAGCTCTGATACCTTTAAAAATTTTATTTAAGAAAAATTAAATTTTTTTTTTGATTTGTATTTCTTATATGCAAGGAGAGCTTAACATCTCTTCTACATATAGATTCATGTTGAGTGTATTGTGTATTGAAGAGCTTGACAATTTCTTCTTTATGTGGTACACGTGTGTTAGGGGACTTCACATCTCCTCTTATGCATTACATAATATGTGTTATGTGAATTGGGGCTTGTCATCCCTTCTTCATGTAATGCATATGTGTAGGGAAGCTAACTTAGCGTCTTCCTCTTCATGAATGTATATCGCATATAACCTTTTATTGATATGTTTGACCCTTATTGATCTCTTTGTTTATGACAAAAAGGGGGAGAAAGATTTGATGATTTTGTTTTTACCTTAAACCCTTTGTTGATGATTGACAAAAAGGGGGAGAGGTATTTGCTATATATGCATGTCTTTATTAAAAGATTTTTGTTTTATGCTTGATTAGCATGTTTACTCCTACATTTGCATACGTGTTTATGTGCCCTCATTGCATATCTATTTGTTTATATGTTATGCATGAGTTAAGGGGGAGCTTCTTTGGAGCTTTACTTTAATCCATGCATATATAACTTCATGAGTTTTGTCATCATCAAAAAGGGGGAGATTGTTGGCCCAAAGGCCCATCACTCTAGTTTTGATGATGATCAACTCATGTAGTTATGTTTACTAATGATCTTGTGTTTAATTAGTGACAGATTTGTTATCAAGATCTTAGTAGGTGTGGAGCTTCAACAAAGGATTTAAAGTCATATTTTGGAGCTAGCACCGGTTGATTCACGAGCCTATGCATCAAGATCACATCAAGTACTCAAGAGGAGTCGAGCTCGTTGGATTACATTTGGACCAAGTCAAGAAGATGAGAAGACTTCAAGTGAAGACTTCAAGAAGATGAAGACTTGGGTCTAGGTTTGTTTTAGTAAGATTTTTATTTTTAGATAAAATGTAAAGGATAGAGTAGTTGGTGGATTGCTCAAGTATATATCACACACACACTCTTGATTTAGTTGTCTTTTCATAAAAGAATTTTCAGTTTAGAAAAGACTTTCATTTTGGAAAAATACTTCTTTGGTTTTTGAAATTTCTTATATACATGTTTTAATCCAAAACCATATTTAGAGCTTAATGTCAAAAATATAGATATTTCATCTTATTTGTGTAGTGGATCATATCCATACACACTATGCTTTAAATGAATTCAAAATATCTTGTTTTTATATCATGAAGAAGTTTATGGAAAATAAGTTTTGGAGAATACAAGTTTTCATTTGAGCCAATATTTCCATATTACAAAAATAGTCCAATCTTTTTATAACATGCCTTGATTTTGTGCAAGCATGTTTGTTTATCAAAGTTAATGGTAAAACTATTTTTGTAGATTTTTAAGTATTTTATGAGATTTTTATGTGAGCCAAAAGATAAACTTTTTAATCTCAGATTTCTGTTTTCTGGCTTTAGCAAGTTGACTGTATAGTCGACTATACCTGAAGTCGGTCGACCGGCTCGGTCGACCGACGTGCACAACGTGCACGCCTTGACCTGGCAGATGGTCGGTCTGCTGACACTGTCGACCGGAACTGAGAGCAGTGCTCTCTGTTCTTTTGGGTCGACCGGGCGGTCGACCGGAGGCTCCAACGGTCGGATTCTTGACCGTTGGCGGTCGACCGGGCGGTCGACCGACAGGTCTGACAGACCCCAACGGCTAGTTTTTGACAGCCTATAAATTTGGGGGTTTGGTCATTGTTTTTCTCCAAGATTTTCAAGTGGGTTTTCACCAGTTTTTCCTGAGCTATTTAGAAGTTTTCCTCCACTTGATTTAGAGCAAATATTTCCAATCAAAAGGAAAGTTTTATCAAGAGTGTAAAAGAGAATTTCTTGAGTTTTCCTCCACCATCTCTTTCCTAGTTTTCTCACACAAACACTTGAGCCATCCATTGCTATATCTACCTATAGGGATTTGTTGTGAGAGGATTTTAGGTGATCAAGAGTTGTGATCACCAAAATTCATCTTTGTTCTTTGAGGAGGCGGACGTGTGTTTCGCATTGTTTCGGGTCCTAGTGTGGACTCGGTGTTTCGGGTTCGGGTGCGAACTCCATTGTTTGAGGTGCGGCCTCGGCGAGCCGGTGGGCTTGCGTGTGTACGGGACTAGGGAGTCCGAGGGTTTGTAGGTGTTGCGGCACCGGGGAGAGATCCACTGGGATCTTGCATAGTGGAAATCCTTCGTGTGTCGAAGGCGGGGATGTAGAGCAAGGGTGCTCGAACCTCGAAACAATACCTTGTGTTTGCGATTGCTCACTCTCTCTCTCTCGTTGTCTCTTGCTTATATCTTGCATGCTATTACTTGTCTTATCTTTACATGCTTGATATATTGTGTGCTCATTGATATACTTGCTTGGGTTTGTTTGCTAACACTTGTATTCAACCAAGAGAGCCAACGCGGCACCTCAACCCATTCAAGGGGAATTTAGAGGAGTTTGTCCAGAGCCCTTCACGGGAATTCGGCATCACTCTTGTGTTATACGTGGTGTTTAGTTTAAATAGTTTGTTTAGGTCATAATTGTTTTTAGCTTCCGCATTATTTGGCATTAAGTGACCATTAGATTAGCTATCACCTATTCACCCCCCCTCTAGGTGAACCTTCACTATGGACCTCTACAAATACAAGAAGACATGTCTTATACGGAAGAGCCAGTGCAAATTCTTGATCACAAGGAGAAGCAATTGAGAAGCAAAAACATTTCTTTGGTCAAGATTTTATGGAGGAATCAAAACATAAAAGAAGCTACTTAGGAACTGGAAGAGGAGATACGAAAGGACTATCCACATTTGTTCCAAGGTACGTTAAGTTTCGAGGACGAAACTTCCATAAGGAGGGTAGAATGTAACACTTGTCTTAATAAACACCTTTTTCCTAACATTTTAATACTTTAGGGAAGTGATGGGGAGTAAGTATTCATGCTAGATACTATACATGATACTATGTCTATTAGTATGTATACACATATGTATGTATGTATGTATAAGAATGAATACAATCTCATGCTTGTTGACTTTGCCACCATACCCTCTCACCATGCTTGAGGGTACTAGTACCTCATGAAAGGGGGAGGCATGGAGCCTTGTTTATAGGGTAAGGTATAGGAGTAGAGTGATAGGGTTAGGGAGGGACACTTGTCATGTTTTTATGAAAGAGATTGGGCTATAAATAGGAGGGGATGAAGAGAACAATCTCATTTGGTAATACCTTCTCTCTCTCTCTCTCATCCAAACTCCCCAAAACTCCTCTCTCTCTCCCCCCCCTTTTGCTGCAGCAGCAAAGCAAAAGCAGCAGCAGCAGCAGAAACAGCAGCCAAACAGCCTTCTTTTTCCCCATTTCTTCTTCACAAAACACTCTTTCTCCCTCTCATTTCCCCACAAACATTCCTTACTTCTATATACAAGAAAAAGGCTCCATTTTCATGTTTTAACTCCTTCAAAAACCCAATAGAACGAGCTAAAGTGGTGATCTAACCTCACCATAAAAAGGGATTTCTTGAAGACAAGGGTGATCTAGAACAACAAGTTAGGGGGAGTGATATTGGATTGAAGGTAAGCAAAACTTTAAGAATCCTACCCCTCTTGTGCTCTTTTAGCTATGAACTAATTATACCATTGTTATGGCCTTGTAAACTCCATCGTAGCGAAAGATCAAGCTTGATAAGGAGTTAACCCTTCAAAGAGTCAGTAGAACACCCGAACCTTAGTAAAATAGTAGAAGTGTAAAACTTGAGATAAAGTGAGAAATTTCTAAGTTATGAATAGATGTGAAAATGAATGATGATGCTTGTATATAGTTTATATGCTTTGTGTAAACAATCTTATGGTGTTATGTTGTGGTTACACCCATGTATGCTTATATTATGCATGACCGAAACGTTAGTATGTATGCATAGTAGTCTAACACATGTTTCTTAAAAAGAAATAGTCTTATGAATGAACATCATACTTAACTTCATGCATATATTTGGCTACACATATATTGGAATGATATAACATGTTAGTTATCTTAGAAATACTTGCATATTGTTAGTGGTTACTTATACATAATATTGACATCATGTAAAGTAGGAATCATGTGAATCGTTTATGTTATTATTGTCTCATGGATCCTTGCATGTGGTTATTACATGAAGGATATGATATTTACATGTTATGATACGTGGTAAGCGTATCGGAGGAAGGGACCGGGTTAAACCGGAGGTGACGAAGGGGAGAATAGTACGTGGTAAACGTATCGGAGGAAGGAACCGGGTTGAACCGGAGGTGACGAAGGGGAGAATGATACGTGGTAAACGTATCGGAGGAAGGGACCGGGTTGAACCGGAGGTGATCGAAGGGGAGACTATATTTTATGTTGATGCATGTTGAGATTATATGTACCATACTTCATGTTGATTATGTATGCATGTTGCGATTATGTTGATCATGTATGCATGTTGAGATTATATGCACCATACTTTATGTTGATTATGTATGCATGTTGCGATTATGTTGATCATGTATGCATGTTGAGATTATATGCACCATACTTCATGTTGATTATATATGCATGCACAATACTTCATGTTGATGCATGTTGCGATTATGTTGATCATGCTATATTGGTCATACATGTTAATATGGTTAAGTTAGAAATTGTATGTTAAAACTATAAAGAATTGATATCCCAGACTCTAAGATTAGTCGATTTACATAGGTAATTTCACCACTGTTAGTCGACTAGCCATGGGGCTAAGTCGACTATGGAAAGGAAAAATGGGTAGACAAGTCGCTGGAAACACATCTTAGTCGACTATATAAACACTGTAAGTCGACTAGTCTCAGTTACAGGAAACAAACAGAGAGCAGCATACCTTTTGATCCTTATCTAGTCGACTATAGGTGATGTATAAGTCGACTAGTATATAGTGTAGTCGACTATAAAAGTTATGGTAGGTCACTAGCAGCCAACAGAGAGTAAAATATTTTTGGATCAACCCTAGTCGACTATAGCTTCAATAATTAGTCGACTAATAATGGTATTAGTCGACTATAGGAATGACCTAGTCGACTAATAGGACCTGTTACTGTGTTTGGGTCGGAACTTCAGCTAATACCTAAAACTTCACATATATAGTATAAGAATATGATTGCCAACCTGATGATAAAGCCCAAATAGACAAACTTAATGGACATGCATAAATATTGTTCTACTCACTGAGCTGTCGAGCTCACTCTATTCTCATTATTATCTTCAGGTTTGGACAAAGGCAAGGGACCCATTTAATGACAACATATGCGGGATAAGTCAAGGAGACCTTACACCCTTTTTGCTTGTTTCTTTTGATATGTATATGGTTGTAGAATACTATGCATAACTTCTATTTGGATGTAGCTATGCACTTGTAAATATTGAGATGCTTGGTGCCAGACTCAAAGCCTGTATTATATTTTGTATTAGTAATGTATTTGACTATGTTTTCTTATGAGTTGTCGGACTAATATTTTGGGAGATGCTACATCAGGTTAAGATTATACATGCTATCAGAGTGGAGATTGATGTAAAGTATAGAGCATTCTGATGTTAGTAGAATGGAAGTATTGTATCTTGATGGGTCCCACGCTTGGATAATCTGTGATGATTGTAATCAAATTGAAAATTTTAACTGGGATCGTTACACATGACCCAAGAGTATAGCTTCGCTTGAAGCTTTTCAAGCTCTGTAAAGAGCTAACTTTCAGCTTCGCTTGAAGCTAATTACAGATTCGCTCTGTAAAGATCTAACTTTCAGCGTCGCTTGAAGCTAATACTAGCTTCGCCTGAATCTAATACTAGCGTCACCTAAAACTTTTCCGGTGAGATTCGCTTGAGGCTCTTCATAACTCTGTAAAAAGCTAATTTCCAGCTTCGCCTGAAGCTTTCTTGTGGCTTCGCCTGAGGAGCTGTGCTAATCTCGAGCGAAGCTAATTTCAGCTTCGCTTGAAGCTTTCTGCACCCTCTACAGTAGGGTTTGCCAGGTCAACAATTGACTATGTCTTTTGTGGGCTGACCCCACTACTTTAGTAGGGTTAATTCATGTTAAGTGGAGACAGCCAAGTCAAAAGACCATTTTTAGGCTCGCGCGAGCCTATCTAGCCTCGCATAAGACTTGTATTTGGATTCGCACGAGGTATTATAGCCTTGCATGAAGCTCAAAATAGCCTATGGCGTGAGGCTAACAGACTGTCACCAGTTTTACTGAATTCTAGGGGCAGTTACACCCCTGAGAGTTTATAAATAGCTCATTCTTGGGATGAGTTAGGGGATGGCTTGTGGGCTAATAGGCAAGCTGAAGTTCAAGATATCAAGAGGCAGAAAGAAAGAAAGAGAGCTAACTTTCTCGCTTTCAAGAAATTCAGAGAATCAATTCTCTAAATCTAAGGTGCTAATACCCTATGATCTTCCTCTCTCAATTAATCTCCGAAACCAGGCAAAAATGAATTACTTAAGACTCAATCCATCGCATCGTTAATAGAACAAAGTGGTCGCGCGCTGGCCAGATTTCCACTGGCTCACTTCCTCAGAAATCTCAGAGGAAGGTTTCCTTGTAATTTTACAATTACTTGTAATTTTCTCCTCAATTTTTTGTAAGTTTTCTCGACATTGATTTTCAATGAAAAACAAAATGGTGACTCCGTTTGGGGCTTGCTTTTTCACTGTTGGAATCAAGTACCGCAATGTGACGTTGAGTCTACTGGTCATTCACTTTGACCAAGAGAAGTTTGAACAACTTCTCTCTGGGGGTAGCACAAGTCCCTTACATGTACGCAAGCATAGGAAGGTCAGTGTACCCAGAGCACCTCTGGCTACATCTTAGAAGCAAGTCTCTGTTGAGATTACTAAAGTTCTCTGTGAACCTATCATAGCCTCACGCGAGGCTAAACAGGCTCCACGCGAGCCTACCACAGTTTCAAAAGAGACTAACTCAGCTTCGCGCCAACGTGTTAACGCTGCGCGCGAGGCTATACAGGTTCCTATGAACTTAAAACAACCTCTTCAAAGGTATGTGAGTTACAAAATCTACAATCTCCTCTTTTGATTCAGCATCATGCGAAGCTAAAATAGTCTCTGAAGCTAAAATAGTCTCTGACCATAAGACTATCTCAGCTCTTCGCAAAGCTAAGCCTCGCCTGTCTCGCGAGATTAAGGCTAAAGCAGTTTGTGCTAACCACGAAGCTACTGCAGGCCTGCTCACACCATCAGTACTATTGCACAGTGCTAGGCTCGCCACTAGTGGCAGAACCAAAGCGCTAAGTGCTCAATTAGCTTCAACATGTGAAGCAAATTCAAGTCTTCACAGAGTTTAGCCTCGCCTATCACGCAAAGCTCAGGCCAAAACACCTTTGGATGCTGGTAGAGTAGCTGATTCAGCGTCGCTCTCACTAACAACACTTGGTGCTAAGGACCTTTGTCGCGAGGTTAGAGACAAAGCACCAAGTGCTAAGAATCTCTGCTATGAGGTTAGAGATAAAGCACTGCTGGGTACTGACAGCGAGGTTATTTTAGCCTTGCTTGAAGGAAAAGCTCTGCACAGCAAAGCTAAGCTCGTCTTCAAAGGCAGAGCTAAAACAGTAGGCGAATCTACTCGATAGCCATTTTCAAGGCTAAACCTAAGGCTTCTCAGCCCAAGGGGGCTAGCTTTCAGTTTCCTCGAGTCTCTTTATTGAATCGGTTGGGTCCAGTTTACACAGACTTGAGAGACTATCTCAGCAATAAGCGAAAACTCCGCTCTGAGAAATCTGTTCATATCTCGCCATCCAATGAGGACAGGCAGGGTGTTAACTTGTGACAGTTCATTTCGTCCACTGTTGTTTAGAGACAATCCCCATCACATCTCTTCCAAGTGAGCAATCGGTATTCAACCGAATTTTAGCCGGAACTTCTGAGAAGCTTGAGTCCTGGAAGAAGAAGACAACAAAGGTGGTCCATCTGGAAGCAGTCTTTGTTAACATGATAAGCAGAGTAAGGGATCTATTTCAGTCCCAACGGAGGAGACAAGGGACCTTTACTCTTTTAGCCAGCTCCCTGGACTCTGATTATAGCCCCGGCCTAAGTCAGGTGCTGGTAGAACAAGAGGCTGTTGTAGACTTTCTAAAAATCACTGAAGACAAGTCATCAGATAACAGAGTCTATAGTTCAGACGCGAGGCTAATTAAAGCCATTCATGCAACGCCAAGACGCAGGACTCAAAGCCTGCACCCCTGCATCATTGCAATGCCAAGACGCAGAGGTCGAAGCCCACGTCTCAGCATCATTGCAATGCCAAGACGCAGAGCTCGAAGCTCGCGTCTTAACATCGCCGCAGTATCAAAACACGAGGCTTGAAACCTGCGTCCCAGCATCACTGCGGTGTCAAAACGCGAGGCTCGAAACCTGCGTCCCAGCATCACTACAATGCCAAGACGCACGGCTCGAAGCCCGTGTCTAGCAAAGCTCGAGGTCCGCATCCAACAGCATCTCAATGGCTAAATGTCAGAGCTCAAGCCCGCGTTTCAACTGCAAGTGAGCTTCGCGTCTCAGTTGTAACTGCCCGCATTACTGGGTCAGTTACTGCCCACGTAATGAGGGGAGTTAAACCCCCACTACGGAGGATTTTTAAGGGACAGTTTTATCCCTGAAACCTTATAAATAGCTCAGTTTGTTATTGAAGAGGGGTCAGAATTTTCAGCTGAGGAATACCAATAAAAGAGTAAAACTCTTCTACCAACTTGTTGAGTCTAAGTTTTTACCCAAGTCTCTTTAAGATTTCATTGGACAGTAGCTGTGCTACTCCGTCCGTGATCCAAGGAGAAAATTTTCAGAAGAGCTTTACGTTCACTCGGTCAACGGACAACAAGATTCACGTTCCACCGCTACACGAAGAACCCAGCTTTAAACAAAGGGGAGATCCAATCATTCTCCCTTCTTTTGTAATCGGATTATTGATCCGTTGTAACTTTCTTTACAATCAAATAAAAAATTTATACGCTCAATCAATTTTTTCTGAGGAACTGGCGACTCCGCTGGGGACTACTTTCTCCACTGATGAGTAGGTTGTGGCACAAGGTGATGTCACCTTCATGGGAATTCGACCAGGCAAAGTATAAGGAGTTCCCCTCTTTTGGCTCAAAGATCCCTAAGGTGGCACGACAGTACCGCAGGGTCTCCTCGGAGGCCCGCTCTCAGGTCCCTTCAGAGACTTTCCCAAAGATGGCCTGCACAAACAACGCCATTTCTTACCGCGTCGCGCGCATGGTCCGCGTCAACGTCTCTCACGAGACCCGCGAGGCCAACGTCATTGAAGGCCAATCTTGTCACGAACTTCTTTTTCCTCAGCTCCAGGTTACCGAGTTCCCAACCACCCGTGAAGCGTAACTGGAATGCTGAACGTCGATAAAGGCGACGCGCACGTTGACAACAGTGGCAAGAAGCTGAAAAAATCATCTATCCAGCAGATACTGAACGCGAGGCTCATGTCTGCATCTCTTTTGAATCGCATCAGACGCGCGAAGTCTGCGTCTGGATACCAAAATGCCTCAAGAGGCTCGCCTTTCTGAGGCTTCACCTCCCAGACACAATGTTCAGCAACGCGAGGTTCACATCTCTTCTAATAGACACGAGACCCGCGAACAGAACACGGGACTCATAAAGTTCGCGTTTCTCAAGTGTCGCTAGGCAAACATGACAATCAGTAACGAGAGGTCTGCGTCTCTTCTCAGCAGAGGCACAGACCCGCGTTTCAAAGCGAAAACGTGAGAGCCGCGTCTGTTCTACAGAACATGAGTGCCGCGTCTTTGAACCTTGCACCCATGAGACAAGGGTCTCGGAGTTGCGACACAAAGTTAACATTCGCTCTCTAATGGCTAGGGTCAGAAGAGAGCTGAAAAGTCCTTGTCCTCAGGGACTCGAGGCTAGTCTCTTTGATTCCCCTCTGACGGATCTAAGGGATTACTTGACAAAGAAGAGAAGTGTTCATCAAATCACTCCACTATGCTGCTGTGAACGACTCATCACAACGGTGCTCTCTGAATGCCACTGCAAACAGTCGGTGTTCAAACGGCTATCATCTACGTCAAGCCTCTCGCTTGGCCAAAAGGCGTCGTTCCAGCACACGAAGAACGTTCTCTAATGCGGAGTACCCTGAAGTTACTGCGAACGTGGTGGGTTCAAGCACTACGCCAAGCAAAACTTAGGAGAAGCAGCCAATAGTCAGCTCTGAAGAGTCTGACTCCGAATTGGAAGGAGTGTACCGGCATACCCGCACTCGAACTAGCGTGATAGCTTCAGTGGACTACAGTGCCCTAACCTGGGGCATCGAAGTAAGCTAGTCACATTCTGCCATTGCGGAGTCACAGGCCTCAAACTCTTCCGTAGAGAAAGAAACCTTCACATATATGGCAAGTACTTCAGAAGAAATGGCCAGACGCTTTGAGCAACAAGCCAGGCCCAGAGGGATCAACTCAATGATTCGTGCTCAATAAGAATCTAATGACAGCCTCAAGCAGATGCTTTCGCAATTGCTTGAGGATAAAAAGAAGAAGATTAAGCCAAGACTCCTTCCAAGAAGTCCAAAGGCAAACGGAAGGAAGGGAAAGCTCGTCTTCTGCACATACTGAGGAGGAGGAGCATTCCAACTCTAAGTTGTCCAAGCCTTCATCCGAAGCGGAAGACATCTCAAAAATATGAGCACTCATTCCAAATGATTGAGTAAACTGAAACAACATCTAGAAGCTGTTGCCAGCAGGAAAGACCTCCAAGAAGTAGGAGTGGTCTGATCGTACCCGACTGAGTGGGAGCTTGTCCCGCACCCTTCTAAGTTCAAAGCTCCACCCTACAGGCTATTTTCATGATTTGAGAATGATGTTATATCTCATGCGGGCTCACCAGCTGAAGATGAACCCGATAAAGTCTTTCTTAGGAGTTTCAAGTGATAAATTCCTTAGATTTCTAGTCACATCTAAAGAAATTCATCTTGATCCCGACAAGATCAAACCCATTTAAGATATGCAGCCTCCAAAGAATCTCAAAGAATTCAGAGGTCTTCAAGGCAGGCCGGCTTACATCCGTAAATTCATCGTAAATCTGTCAGGTCGCTGTCAATTATTTACAAGATTAATGAAGAAAGGAGTATCTTTTGTCTGGGATGACGCTTGTCAAAAAGCTTTTGAGGATATCAAAGCACACCCCACTAAGCCTCCAATCCTGGCATCTCCTGTTTCAGAAAAATCATTCTTACTTTATATAAGAGTCATGGACCATTCTTTAGATGCTCTGCTCGCACAGAAGAATGATGAAGGTACCGAGCAAGCCATCTATTATCTCAGCAGAACTTTGATTGGGGCTGAAAATCGCTACAACCTAGTCGAAAAGAAGTGCCTTGCTCTCGTGTTCGCCATCCAGAAGACATGATATTACTTGGTCGGGTAGACCATTCATGTCATTTCAAGAGTCAATCCTTTATAGATTCTTATGAAAAAGCCAGGTTCTATGAACTCCAGATTAGCTAATTGGGCCATACTGCTGTCCCAATATGACATGACCTTCGTATCCCAGAAGACCATCAAGGGCCAAGCCCTTGTAAACTTCTTAGCAACTCATCCAGTTTCAGAAACTTCAAAGCTACATGAAGATATTCTGAATGAAGTTATCGAAGCGAACATGACTTTAAGTGATGATGTATGGCAATTATTCTTTGATGGTGCATCAAGGACCAGACCAAAGGGCAAGATTGTCGCTGGAGTGGGGTTGTATTTATCTCACCTGAGGATCACATCCTCTCTCGTGGATTCTCGCTGACGGAACCTTATTCTAACAACGTAACTGAGTACAATGCTTTGCTCATTGGCCTCCAGCTCGCTCAACAAATGGGGATGTGATACCTTGCAACTATGGTAATTCTAAGTTGATCATCAACTAAGTCAAGGGTGAACATGAGGTCTGTCATGAATACCTAATACCTTATCACCATGCAGCCATTCAGTTGGCTAATACATTTGAAGTTTTCTACATTAGCCATGTATCTGGCATCCAAATACAAAGGCAGATGCTCTAGCTGCACTAACAGCTACACTGGCTTTCCCTGTTGATACCAGTTACTGTCTCACGGTGGCCACCCGTAATCTCTTCTGTTCGAAGTACGGTTTAAAGGTTAGCGAAGTTCATACAAGCTCGACAAACTTCGAACTAAGAGACTAGCGATTCCCAATCATCGACGATGCCTTGCGTGACATATTGGTCAATGACCCAAGGGAAGCGGTGTCTGTTCGACGAAGGTCTAATCGGTTCTATTATGATGCAGTGGTAAAGACACTATACCGTTGTTCATATGACAGTATACTTCTTTGTTGTCTATCCAATTCGGAAGCACAAGAAGTAATTAAAGAGGCTCATGATGGTATATGTGGATCTCATCAACCAGGTCCAAAGCTCAAGGACCGACTGCACCGACTTGGCTATTATTGGTGGACTATAATCGCTGACGCAGTTAAATATGCAAAAAGGTGTAATGCCTGCCAAATCCATGCGATTTTATACACCAACCCTCAGAGCTGCTCCATCCTACAATAGCAGTATGGCTATTCAAAGCTTGGGGAATTGATATAATAAGACAAATCAGTCCTCCATCGGCTAGAGGCCATCGATTCATCCTTGCGATAACTGATTACTTTTCAAAGTGGGCAGAAGCCGTACCGCTTGCTGAAGTTAAAAGACTGACGTCATCAACTTCATCAAACAACATATCATCCATCAATTTGGTATTCCCCGAGGGATCATCCATGACAACAGTCCTCAATTTGTGAGCCAATCATTTTATCGATTTTGTGATAAATACCGAATTTAGAATGTCGCCTCTACTGCATATAACCCCGCCACAACGGGTTAGCAGAAGCATTCAACAAGATGATCATCAAGCTCCACAAAAAGTTCGTCTCCGCAAGTAAATGAGATTGGAATGAGAAGCTCACTGAATGCCTTTGGGCCTATCGAACTACGGTCCGAACTCTAACAGGCAATATGCTTTTTTCTTTGGTATACGCATGTGAAGCGGTTATACCCTGGAGATTTAGATACCATCACTTCAGTTGCTCTGGCAACCAAGATGACCGATGAAGATAACCATCCGTTATGTCTCCAAAAGCTTGAAGCGTTAGACGAGAAGTGGTTACATGCTCAACGGCATATTGAGCTTTATCAGGCTCGAATCTCAAAGGCCTTCAACAAAAAAGTCAAAGAGAGAATTTTTCAGAAGGGAGATATGGTCTTAGCTGTCAGACGACCTATGGTCATGATATACAAGTCCAAAGGTAAATTCTGACCTAAATGGGAAGGACCATTTGTAGTAGAGACAGTCTACTCAGATGGAGCATACCGCCTATCCAATCTGAAAAGCGATATGCTTATGATGCCAATCAATAGTGAATTCTTGAAGAAATATCATTCATGATCAAGTTAACATTATACCTCTGATCATTGAGGATCCCTTTAAATTCAAGTTGAGCGTATCAGGAGGCAACACTGCACGGTGTCAATATCAAAGACCACAGAAAAAATTCTATGAGGAACGTTAGTTGCTAACTGACATTCTCACGGAATTACATAAAGCAACAAAATGATCCCAAGCCTCTAACAGCTAAGGATAGAGGAAAAAGTTGACTCTTAAGGCTAATGAAAAATTCTCGACAACTCAGCATACTGAGGGAAATAACATGACTAGCCCAACTCAAATGGTGGTTGGTAAAGGCTTACCAAATCTGTTGACAGGTAAGGATTTGCTAAAAATCTTAAGGGACCTGATCCCATATGATTCCTCCAGAATTCTCTACCAATTACCTTTCATGCAATGGTGGATCCACAAAATAATAAGTCATGTTAAAGTTTTCACCTCTGACTTTTCCTTCATTTTAGGAGTACTACTCTCTTATCCCCGGCAGGATTGCGTTGATTCCTAAACAAGTTTTAGGAACACCATCTTCTCCTACCAATTCCAATCCATGGAATGATAAGATCACAGAAGACTGTATTCATTTTCCCAATGAGATGAATCGCAAATCAGAACTGTCATACTAAAAGCTCACGCCTTTGACAGTAAAACCATTTGAATACCCAGGCAGATCCTGCTAATGTACCCAATTTATAAAACTCCACTTGCCATTCTCTGCCATAGAATGGCAGGTCAACTTAAATTGCTGTTACAATTAAACACCTCTAATAGTAAATGAATCCTTGATAAGTTAACATCACACACACCCCTAACAAGTTACTTTTACAAACCCCAAGCGGAGAAGTTGTCACGATCACTTTGGACAAAATGTCCTTTTTTATTCCCTAGCTAGGAATTTGGTTGTTACATTAATGATTACCTCTGACAACTTTTTAGGGAATAATTATCTCGCTATCGAATCCCCATAGAGTTCTTTATATCACATTAATGATTACCTCTGACAACTTAGAGCACGCTGAACTCTTTATAATCTCTTATGGGATTCATTTTCTAACTCCTCAGAGAGTTTCTAATAGACTCCCCTCGGAGTTTATGATTACCCTTTTCAGTCCCTAGTGGACTCTTCGGTTGTCACGTTAACAATATGCCTCTGACAATTTCTTCCAAATGATTCCCCAGGGAAACACTATTGTTCCCACGGAATTCAAAATCAAATCACATTCCCTAGTAGAATAACTCTTTTACTGTTATGTCCAGCCTGTCACCTCTGAACGGTAAAAATTCTGAGCTTGGTGGCTTCTCAATCAGTTATGTCTATATTACTTCTGAACTGGCAGATAGCCAAGTCTCATTTCCAGTCCGTAAGGACTATCCCTTTGCCTTTATGTCCAGTTCGTCATCTCTGAACGGCAGGGTCTGAGCCCAATCTATTATGTCCATATTACCTCTGAACCGACGGGTTCCCAGATCTCTCCCCTTTTTGGTACTCAATCTGTCATGTCCAGTTAAGCACCTTTAAACAGACGAGTACATAACCTCGTCGTCTTTTCCCCCTCAGGGTCGGGAGTTCTTACTGTCAAGTTAATACGACTACCTCTGAACAGCGGATTGTAAGCCTGGTGCCGCTTAGTTGGTCATGTCCAAACTACCTCTGAACTACAGGTACCCAGATCCAATTCACCTTTTGCAGTCCCTAATGGGCTAGCTGCTAAGTTAATACGATTACCTCTAGTAGCGGATTCGAAATTTAATGTGTAGTCTATCATGTCCAGTTCATCACCTCTGAATAAATGAGTCCCTAAGATCGAGTTCATCTACACTTTGTCGTCATGTCCAGTTCATCACCTCTGAATGAAAAAATCCTGAGCTTCATGGCTTCTCAATCGGTCATGTCCAGTCAATCACCTCTGAACCAACAGATAGCCAAGTCTCCTCTTTTCATTTACTGTTATATCTAGTTAGTCACCTCTGAATAGTAAACACTCCGCGTTTGGTAAACTCTAATCGGTTATATCCAGTTCATCACCTCTGAACTGATGATTACCCAATTTCACCTTTTTTGTCGTTATGTTCAGTTTATTACCTCTGAACGATAAAATTTCATGTCTGACAATTCCTAATCTGTTATGTCCTGTTTATCACCTCTGATCTGACAGATCTCCAGACTTAATCTTTTTTTGATTTAGTGATTCCTAACGGATTCCTAAATCTATCTTCTTATCCCAAATGTATTCTTATATTTGGCTGACTTTATCATATTCTTAACCTCTAAATAATTTCAGTCACATTTGTAATCTCTTCAAAAATTCAATTTAGTAAATTTTTAGTTCTTTCAAAAGAACTTGCATACTAAGTTCTCCTCTATAGGAGACTTATATTACCTGTGGGTAATTACACAAGCAAACATAGAAGAAAAAATTGAGAAGGGCAAATGACTCAAAACAAAATACTTTATTTATTCACAAAAAAAAAGATATATTGATGATACATTAAGATTGTCTCTCATACAATTTATTCTTTACTTTAAAAGCAGGCGACTCATTGTTCTACGTCCAGAACAGTAGATCTACTTTCGCTCTTTAGAACAATAGCGTTTTTCGAAGTCGAGATGCAATGAGACATTTTGATTCCACCAGACCAACTGGACACGAAAGGACTTCTCCTCACGAGGTTGTAATCCTTCGCTTAATAGAAAATTTGCCACCAGAAAGTCCTCCAATGAGCATGGGTTCTTCGTCGCTACTTCTTTGAAAAAGATTGGTGAAGAGAGAATCCGAGACCTTACTGGTGACATCCCTTTTTCTGTGACCTTCAAATGTTTTGTGCAGAGACCCAACAAAGGCGAGATATTGGCGGAAGCAGTGACATAGTTCCCCATGTACGTTGAGCTCAATAGCATAAGTCTGCAACCAAGTGAGCCATCCCATATAAGCAATGGTCGACCGACGCATGGTATGGTAATCCTAAAAACAAGATTCGGTCTTCTAAATATGATCATGTCATCATCCCTAAACATGGTAATGAAAATAATATTGCAAAATATACGTTGACCTCCTCTTGGAATTAGTGTCTTCTGCTCCAGTGTGTTCTTCTTACTGATAAGTAGAGCCTGGACTTGAAAATGGAGATGCATACTCACGTCCACCTTTGTCACCAAGTCGAAGAGATTGTTCAATGGATCGAGAGCATAATGCACTGCAAAAAAAAAAAAAAGAAGAGAGAGTAAATGTGTTAGCCTCGGGTAAAAGAGAAAGGGCTAAATCATCGCTTCGTTCCCCAAGTAAAGCTGACCCAGATCCAGCTTCACTCTAAGTTTAAGCTTCACACTACACAGAGGCAAAATGCTAAAAGCCCCAAAGGGCTAGCTTCACTTGGGAGCTTGAAAGGCACTTATGCCTTGAGAAAGGCCAAGGCATAGTCTTACTTATATGGCAAAGCTAGCCTCGCCTCAAAAAGCCAAGGTATAGCCTCGCCTATATGGAAAGGCTAACCCGGCCTTAAAAAAGGCCAAGGCATAACCTCGCCTATATGGAAAGGCTAACCCGGCCTTAAAAAAGGGCAAGGCATAGCCTCGCCTATATGGCAAGGCTAACCCGGCCTTAAAAAGGCCAAGGCATAGCCTTGCCTATACGACAAAGCCAACAAGGTCTTAAAAAGACCAAGGCATAGCCTCGCCTACATGGAAAGACTAGCCTCGCCTAAAAAGGCTAAGCATAGCCCCGCCTATACGGCAGGGCTAGCTAGGCCTTAAAAAGGCCAAGGCATAGCCTCGCCTATACGGCAAGACTAGCTAGGCCTTAAAAGTCCAAGTCTTACTAGGAAGTTTGAAAAGACCAAAACTTTTTTTTTCCAAAATTCACCAAAAAAAGATTAAGGGAATGCAATCCCTGAAATAGCTGGTAAAGCTAAATTTGAGGGGGATGAATTTCCTAAAATCACCAATTAATTGGTGGAGTCTCTGAACAACCGAGGCTTACCGGCTATAGGTGGAGTAACGACCGGAGTGAAGGCTTTCGTCGCCTCAGGGGTCTCAGCCTCCTTGCCTTGATGGTGTGAAGATGCCATAGATCTCAGTTTTAGAGAGACAAAGAGGGTGAAGGCCCTGGCGTTTTCAAACTTAGAAGAGAGGGAAGAGACGCTGTTGCAGCCTCGCTAAAGGAAGAGAAAGTAATTTCTCTAGCAAAAGACTGTAAGAGTCCTATTTATAGGCCCCATAGCCTAACCTCGCCGCTGTCGCTTCAAATTTTGAAGCGCAGTCAGGCTAAAGCACTTGAGTGCTTAGCCTCGGGAAAGGGAGTAACCTCCCTCATAGCGCATGCGAAGCTAGCGCTGGCAAGTCAACTTTACTTTATAAGCGTAATTATGTAAAATAACCTCAGAGGTGAGGCTATTTTAAAGGCGAGGCTATTTCTTCCTAGAGGCGAGGCTATTTTAGTCATGAGGCGAAGCTACTTGAGCTCTACCAAAGTTCAGCCATGAAGGCGAAGCTGAGTTTAACCATGAAGGCGAAGCTCAAATTCACATATCTGTGGTCTTTTCTTTAACAATTAAAGCAAATTCAAAGTATTTCGAAATCTGAATCATCCCATTACAGATTTACGAAAACTTTGAAGGGAGTCTTGTTGACACTCCAAAAGACAAATTCTCCATGTAGTATTTCAACTGGTGAGAACGACATCCAAACTTTTTCACATTTATAAAAGACAAGATGCGGACAAGCTAAGGACTAGGTTCTACCCATCCTCAGAGATCAAGTGATGACTTGAAACTTACTGATCCAGTGAAGCAGATAGTAAGCCAGGAATCACCTATAAAGAGGCCTAAGCGTGGTCCAAGAGGATAGCTTCACTTAAGCTCTTCATAGCTCTGTAAAAAGCTAACTTTCAGCTTCGCTTGAAGCTAATTACAGCTTCGCCTGAAGCTAATACTTTCGCCTAAAATTTTTCCAGTGAGCTTCTCTTGAGGCTCTTCATAGCTCTGTAAAGAGCTAATTTTTAACTTCACCTGAAGCTAATACTAGCTTCGCTTGAAGCTTTCTTGTGGTTTCACCTGAAGCTAATACTAGCTTCGCCTGAAGCTTTTTTGTGGCTTCGCCTGAGTAGTTGTGCTAGCCTCGAGCGAAGCTAATTCCAGCTTCGCTTGAAGCTTTATGCACTCCTACGGGAGGGTTTGCCAGTTCAACACTTGACCAAGTTTTTAGTGGGCTGACCCTACTACTTTAGTGGGGTTAATGCCGCTTTAAGTGGGCAGTTACATCCGCCCACTTCGTCCCACATTAAGTGGAAACAGCCGGGTTAAAAGACCATTTTTAGGCTCGCGCGAGCCTGTCTAGCTTCGCATAAGGCTTATACTTAGCTTCGCACGAGGCGTTATAGCCTCGCGCGATGCCTCGTGCGAAGCTTAAAATAGTCGCTGACACGAGGCTAACGGACTGTTATCAAGTCTTGCTGAATTCTAGGGGCAGTTACACTCCTGAGAGCCTAAAAATAGCTCATTTTACGGATGAGCTCGGGGCTGGCTGGTGGGCTTACGGGCAAGCTGAAGATCAAGATATCAAGAAACAGAAAGAAAGAAAGAGAGCTATCTCTCTCACTTCTAAGAAATTCAGAGAATTAATTCTCTAAATCCAGGATGTTAATGTCCTAAGATCTTTCTCTCTCAAGGAATCTCCAGAATCAGGCGAGAAGAAATTCCTTAAAACTCAATCGATTACATCGTCAACGAATAAAGTGGTCGCACACTGACCAGACTTCCACCGGCATCCTTTCCCAAAAATCTCAGAGGAAAGTTCTCCTTGTAATTTTTCAATTACTTGTAATCTTCTCCTCAATTTTTTGTAAGTTTTCCTTACATTAATTTTCAATGGAAAACACTACATGCTCGCTGCAAGGAAAGAAAGGGGGTCAAACTCAAAGTTCTCCTCAGTCTGCTCCGACCAAAGGCCAGACATTGATTAGTCTCTAAAATTGCATATTTCATACCACATCTTTACATTTATTTAATATTAAATCATGGTAATAACACCTATCTTATATGTTTTTAGGTCCATGACATGAAATGAAGAAGAAGCCCAAAAATCCCATCTAATTGGTGATTAAAGCCTACAAAAATAGCCATTGACCTTGGAGGGTAGTTTTGTCAAAATCGGATGCCCAAATCCAGAATCCAAGTAGTACAACCAACAGGGGGACAAGCGGGGGAGCATGTAGCAGGCGGCGCGCGCGCGCAGCCCCAGATGTGCCGCGAAAACGCGACAAAAATCACGTTTTCACGGCAAAAGCTTGGAGCCACGCGTCGTGATTTGATGCGCGGCTCCATACACGCTCCCTAATACCCCTTGTTGCCTATATATACCCTGGGATTTCTAGAGCCAGAGAAGGAAGGAGTTTTGAGGATAGTTTTTAGGGTTTTCTTCTCCATGTTGTAGTTTTTAGGATAGTTTAAGTTAATTCTTCTTCTTTTTCCTCTTTGTATTTTCTATTTCTTGTAAATCTTGTAATAGGAAAGAAATTGATTGAGAATAAAATAGAGTTCAGATTGTCTTAGTCTCAATGCGAATCCGCTGTAGCAAGGGCTCGAGCGGGTCGTGATCCTCAGGGAAGGATGCGATGAAAGCGTTTCGACTCGATTCCTCTGTATCTTCAAAAATAAGAGAGAGAGATTAGATCTTGAGATGAAAATATTGGAGAAGAGATGGTTTTGCTGATTTTCTACCACAAACCCTATTGCAAATTAAAGAGCTTGATCTTCATCTTAAGATTAATATAATTCACCCTAGGTTATTACAACTATATCAAGAAAGAAAATTAATACACAATTCTAACTAAGTTACATAGATCAAAACCTAACTATGGTTCCTCCTAACATCTAGGTACAGCCTAATAGAAGACGAATCTCAACTTATGCTGTCCTAGTTCTTAAGTTGAAGTCATGAAAAGGTCCTTTTATCATGTAACCTAGATTAAGAATTTTAAGTATTTTTTAATCTTCTAGAATTAGTTGCCTTTAAACCTAGGGTTTCTAGTGATGTTCATTAATCGGATCAAGATTTAATTGCTTCTAGGGTTGCTTCAAGAATCTCAGCAAACCACTAGGAAGATTAGTTCTTCATCATCATTTTTTTGCTTTTTCAATTATTTAATTTTTTTTTGTTTTTATCTAATGAGAAAGACTGCAAAAATAAAGAAAAAACGAAAACAAGAAGAGATCGAAGATTAAAACACGAGAGATTGCAAAAGAAATAAAATAATTGCAGAAATTTAACAGAGAACAAAAGAGTGACCTTTATTGATGGATCTCCGGTTACACAATCGTCTCCTTCTTCTCCACAAAAGAACTTGAAATAAAAATTACAACTTTGAATAAAAATGGCTAAAGCAAACCCTAATCGTCTCTGCATGCCCCTCTCTGTTGCGACTGCTTGGATATTTATAGTGCAGAACGTAGAGGAGTCCCGGATAAGAACGCGCCAGAAATCAGTTGCCCTGCCTCATCCATAATGCCGCGGATCCGCGGCTTTTGCCGCGTTTCGGCGCGTGGCCTCTCCTGGTCTGTCCAAATGGGCGCCTGCTTCCAGAAGTGAGATCCTGGCCTTTAAATCTGGATTTTCGAGATAACTTGGTAATCAAGTTACCCTTAATCCAGATTTCTTCAAATCTTCTCTCTACGAAATTCCTCTTAATCTTGGCCTTTTATCCTTATCTTGCAGGTGTTTAGGGTTGGATAGAAGTCTATCCTTCCCTAATTTCTGATATTTGCAACTTTTAGCCCTTGTATTTGCATTTTGACTCTTTGTATTTGCGCTTTTTCATCTGGGCTTCGAACATGGGCTTGGATCTGGGCTTTTGGGCTCTTTAAGCTTTATTCTTTATTAACTTGATAATTTGAGGCCTGCACATATTAAATAAAGAAATATTAATAAATGTGCATTATAATATGAATAAATGTGCAAATGCGATGGTATATATGATGACAATTATGCATTTTTCACTACCTATCACACCCCCACACTTATCTTTTTGCTCGTCCTCGAGTAAAAATCAAAAAGAAAGAGAAAAATCTAACCTAGCTAACTCACTTTCGTAGGAATCACGGTTGCACTTAGCATGTGCAACAAGCCGTTAAACCCCTAGGTTACCCTAGAGGACGAGTGTTGTCTCGTGAGGGTTTTCAGCGGATTACACCCACAAAATCCATAAAAGGAAAATATTTGAATTATATTTGAAGAGACTAAGTAGTCTATAAGTTTTAGGATTATCATTTTTATTCATTCTTCAAACCTGGTCTTTATAAAGTTAATTGTTATTCATTTTAGGTAAGGATTAAAATTGAATTTCTAATATAGTCTTTTTCGTTACCAAAAGTCATACGCACCCTTGTGAATTTAGGAATTCCTTAACTTGGACTCTCATGCCTCATTATTATTTTTATAGCATCATCTAATTTTCTTTCGTGTAAGTATCAAGGCTTCTTGAGGCCCTCATACCTAACTAATTGACTATTAGATGTGTTAATATATATATATATATATATATTTTTTGGCATGTATAACTCATCTAATTTTCTTTCGTATAAGCATCAAGGCTTCTTGAGGCCCTCATACCTAACTAATTGATTATTAGATGTGTTAATACATATATTATATTTCTTAGTCTTCTTAGGCTTTCTAATCCACCCATGTAACGAACTTAAAGTCGATGGCTCCCAAACCGGTCGGCTTTAGGGCACCAGGTGAGAAAACACCCCGCGGACTCAAATTCGAGTGAACTAGGCCACAAAACTAAGGACTTTATTTTATTTAGAACTCACCTTTAGGCATGAATACTTATGCTTCTTGAGGCACATGTATCAGCTTAATTGGTGATTTTTTTTTCTTTTTTTTATATGAGGCACAAGGTCTTTGTCTTAGAATCCTAGATATGCATTTGGTATGCACATTTCATTAAGGTAAAAATCAAGACTAATTATTTATTCAATTCTCTCCTATACCTAAAAATTAAACAATTTATTTATTTTGACCAAGTTTTTAGAAATCCTAATCATGATTTTCCTAATCCTTAAAACTAACTTAGATTTCTTTCAAAAAATAAGTCAAAATATTTCCTTTTTATAACATTTTTTTTTAAATTTTTTTTTTTAAAATATATTACATACCCTTCCCCCACACTTGTTTCATACATTGTCCCTAATGTATGAATGAAATGTATGGAATGCATGAACTGGCAGAAAGATATAATCACCGATACAGTGGGTCAAAAAGACCCATCGCCGCATTAGCTTCCGGCACAGACTCCAAAAGATTTTAAGACGTTGACCATTTACCTTGAATGCATTGCCATTTTTGGGGTCGTAGATCTCTATGGCTCCGTGTGGAAACACCGTCTTAACAATGAATGGTCCTGTCCATCTTGACTTTAATTTACCGGGAAAGAGATGAAGTCTAGAGTTGTAAAGTAAAACTTTTTGTCCTTGGACAAAAGTTTTTCTCGTGATGAATTTATCGTGAAAAACCTTAACTCTATCCTTCGCAATCTTTGCATTCTCGTATGCATCATTCCTCAACTCCTCTAGTTCAGAAATTTGTAATTTTCGAAACTCACCGGCCTTATCTAAATCGAAATTTAGCTGCTTAATTGCCCAAAGGGCCCGGTGTTCTAGCTCGACAGGAAGGTGGCAAGCCTTTCCAAAGACCAGTCTGTAGGGAGACATTCCTAGAATTGTCTTAAAGGCAGTCCTATATGCCCATAGGGCATCCACCAGTGTGGTGGACCACTCCTTCCTATTCTGATTCACAGTCTTCTCCAAAATGAGCTTGACTTGTCTATTAGAAACTTCTACCTGCCCGCTAGTTTGAGGATGGTAGGGCGTAGACAATTTGTGGGTAATGGCATATTTTCGCATAAGAGCTTCAAAAGTTCTATTGCAAAAATGTGTGCCATTGTCGCTAATGATGGCTCGAGGGATTCCAAAGCGTGAGATGATATTATCTTTCAAGAATTTGACAACAACTTTGTTGTCATTTGTCTTGCAAGGGACAGCTTCTACCCACTTTGACACGTAGTCTACGGCCAACAAGATGTATTGGTGCCCAAATGAATTAGGGAAGGGTCCCATAAAATCAATGCCCCATACGTCGAAAAGTTCTACTTCTGGAATGGGATTTAGGGGCATCATATTTCGTTTGGAAATTCTTCCTATCATTTGACATCTTGTGCAAGTCTTGCAATACTCAAATGCATCTTTAAACACAGTTGGCCAATAAAAGCCACTTTGCAGGATTTTCTCGGCAGTTTTGCGGGGACCAAAATGTCCACCGCAAGCGAACTCATGACAAAAAGCTAGCACGCTTCTAGTCTCCTCGTCGGGGACACATCTCCTAATGATTGGTCGCTACAATATTTGAAAAGATAAGGATCTTCCCACATGTAATACCGAACTTGAGACAAGAATCGGTATCTATCCTGTTTGGACCAACTAGGTGGTGTTTGGTTTGTGACTAAGTAATTTACTATGTCAGCAAACCAAGGTTCCTTAGAGATGGCTAGAAGTTGCTCATCGGGAAAATTGTCATTGATGGGCAGCTCGACAGAAGGTGCGTTGGGCACACGAGAGAGATGGTCAGCTACGACATTTTCGACACCTTTTTTATCTCGAATTTCGAGATCAAATTCTTGAAGTAGAAGGATCCAACGAATGAGTCGGGCCTTCGCATCTTTCTTAAGCATAAGGTATCGCAGAGCAGAATGGTCAGTGAAGATCGTGGTCTTAGTCCCAAGTAGGTATGGACGGAATTTCTCCAAAGCGAACACTACTGCCAAGAATTCCTTCTCGGTGGTAGTATAGTTCATTTGGGCCTCATTAAGCGTCCTACTCGAATAGTAGATCACGTGCTGCTTATTGTCCTTACGCTGTCCTAAGACAGCACCTATCGCAAAATCAGAAGCGTCACACATGATCTCAAAAGGCTTGGACCAGTCCGGAGGTGAGATGATAGGGGCAGATATAAGTTCCACTTTCAATTTCTCCCAAGCACTATGGCACCTATCATCAAAAATGAAGGACACGTCCTTAGCTAGAAGGTTTGTAAGGGGTCTAGCAATTTTGCTAAAGTCCTTAATGAACCTACGATAAAATCCGGCGTGTCCTAAAAAGGATCGAATGTCCTTCACGCATCGAGGAAGTGGAAGTTTCGCAATGATTTCCACTTTGGCCTTGTCTACCTTAATCCCTCCCTAGATATCTCATGACCTAGGACAATCCCTTGTTGCACCATGAAGTGACACTTTTCCCAATTGAGGGTCAAGTTCTTCTCGGTGCACCTACTCAGCACTAGCTCCAAATGATGGAGACACTGGTCAAATGAATTTCCATAGACTGAGAAGTCGTCCATGAAAATCTCTAGGAAACGCTCGACCATATCAGAAAACAAGCTTAACATACAACGTTGGAATGTGGCGGGGGCATTGCATAGGCCGAAAGGCATTCGACGGTAAGCAAATGTCCCAAATGGACACGTGAACGTTGTTTTCTCTTGATCCTCCGGGGCTATAGGGATTTGGTTATACCCTGAATACCCATCCAAAAAGCAGTAATACTCATGACCTGCTAATCTTTCCAACATTTGATCGATGAAAGGGAGGGGAAAATGATCTTTCCTAGTGGCTGCATTCAACTTACGGTAGTCTATGCATACTCTCACCTTGGTAGGCAATCGTGTTTGCACTAACTCATGTTTGTCGTTCTCTACCACTGTAAAGCTAGACTTCTTAGGGACCACGTGCATTGGGCTAACCCATTCGCTATCGGAAATGGGATAAATGATCCCATTATCTAACAGTTTTACTATCTCGGCTTGTACAGCCTCCTGCATAATTGGGTTTAGCCTACGCTGTGGATCCCTTTTCGGTCTAGTCCCTTCCTCAAGATGGATACGATGCTGGACTATCGTAGGGCTCAGTCCCTTAATATCTGCCATAGTCCAGCCAATGGCTTCCCTATGTCTCCTAAGGGTTGCCAGCAGGTCCTCCTCTTGCCTATTGGTCAAATTAGATGCAACTATGACCGGTAACGTCTCTTGTTCACCTAGGTAGGCGTACTTAAGATGTTTGGGCAAGGCTTTTAACTCCAAAGAAGGGGTTGGCTCAATGGGTGGAGGTGTTAAGCTAGAGTCTCCCCTCTCTATAGAACTCAGATTTGATTCCCATTCGATCTCATCAAGGCTAATATCACTTGTTTCTAACTCTTCCTCTTCCTCTTCCTCAATTATGATCTCATCATTATGCTCACTCGTCATATTTTCAATGTAGTTAACCTCAAAGGGTTGGTCGGTCACATCGTAGGGATGCTTACCTAGGTTGAAAACATTGACTTCCTTGGTCATATCCCCAAAAGTTAATCTCATGGATCCGTTTCTACAATTGATTATTGCATTTGCAGTAGCTAGGAACGGTCTTCCTAAGATGACGGGAGTTTGGGACCTAGGATTAGACACAGGTTGTGTCTCTAAGACAATAAAATCGACCGGGTAAATGAAATCTCCTACCCTTATGAGAACATCATTGATCTCTCCCTTAGGAACTTTGATAGAGCGGTCAGCCAACTGAATAGTAACTTGGGTTGGGTTCAGTTCACCTAATCCAAGTTGTTGGTACACACGGAGAAAGGGAGCAAATTGATGCTAGCTCCCAAATCGAGGAGTGCTCGATTGATTTCGGCTCGACCTATGGTGCAAGAGATGGTGGGGCAACCTGGGTCCTTATACTTGATAGGGATCTGGTTGGACAATAGCTCACTAATGTTAGTGGCTAGAAAAACCTTCTTAGGCACATTAGTCTTTCTTTTCTTGGTGCACATGTCCTTAAGGAATTTGGCATAGCTAGGGACATGTTGGATTGCATCAAGAAGTGGAATGTTGAGCCTCACTTGATTGAACACTTCTAATAATTTCTCCATGTGTGCATTGTTGTTGCTTCTAAGCCTATTTGGAAATGGAGCTATAGGCTGGTGCAACTGACCCGCTGACTTTTCAGCTTCAGTTTCAGTAGGGCTGGATGGAGCAGGAGTGGATGGCTAGATGGAATGGGAATGGATGGCATGGATGGATCCGATGGCATGGATACTTGATTATCAACTTGTTTCTCCGATCTGAGTGTATGGACCATATGACACTGATTTGGTCTTGAGCCTCATTGGCTGGCCTAGGATTCCTAGGGTTAGGCAATGGTTGACTCGGTAGGGTACCCCTCTGTCTCTCTTGCTGGTTCAATTGGAGCTCTATCCTACTTAGGACTGAGCCAGCGTGTCTTGGCTTTTGACTATAGTATTCACCTTTCTTTCCAAATTTGAAAGTCTTGTCTCCATTTGTGAATTTTGGAAAGACGGTGGAGGATTTTGACTAGGGAAATTTTGTTGATAGGGCGGATTTTGGAAGTTGTTGGAGAATTTGGGCCTCACTTGATCATTGTTGCTTGGGCCCCATGAAAAATTGGGATGGTTTCTCCAACCGGGATTGTAGGTGGGTGCATAAGGATTGTTGGCGGGCCTTGTGAAGGCCGCACTCGTATGTTCGGGCAAGCTTTGATGCGCGATGAAAACAGGACATTCCTCGAACACATGGTTCATATCTTGACAATAAGTACAGCCCGCCGAAGATGTTGGGCTGACTTGGTTCACAGAGACTGGCTCTTTCGTTTCAAGAGCCTAATAATCTACGCATAACAGCAGCTAACTTAGCATCGGTTGCTACGTTGGCCTCAATGGAATGGATACCTCCTTTAGAAGAAGTAGGGTCATTAGTCCTAGATTTTTCAGGAGTAGGGTCCCATTGGATGGATTTTTCAGCTAATTCCTCAAACAATGTCCATCCTTCATCTTCATTCTTTTGCAGAAATCCTCCTTGACACATGGATTCTAACAGTGTTTTAGTAGAATAATCTAATCCATCATAGAGAACTTGGCAAAGTCGCCATTTCTCTATCCCATGGTGAGGACATTGGGCAAGGAGATCCTTAAAACGCTCGAAGTATTTCCAAAAAGGTCATTGGCTGTTTGCTTAAACTGGAGGATATTCTTCCTAATCAGTGCAGTCTTGTGAACGGGATAAAATTTCTTTAAGAAGGCCTTAATGAAATTATCCCAAGAAGATATAGAACCGGCCTCTAGACTGTAGAGCCATTTCTTTGCTAAATCCTTCAAAGCAAAGGGGAAAACCTAAGTTTGATAGCATCGTCTCCTAACTTAGGCATATTCATCATTTGACATACTTCTTCAAATTCCCTTATGAAGAAGTATGCATCCTCAGATTCAAGTCCATGAAATTTGGGAAGCGTGTTGATGTATTGTGGCTTGAGTTCATATGGGTCAACACTTTCGATAGTGAGCTGGATGCAAGAAGGAAGAGAGGTTCTAATAGGATAGAACCTATCTTGGAGTGACTGTTGTTGTGCCATGTGTGAGTCGGGCTTGAGCTCGGGTGGTGAACTAGTTCTAATTAGCCTGGATGTGAGTGGGTCTCTCGACCAAGCGGTCATGCACAATCAGCAAACAAGTTCACCCAATCAATCAAAAAGAAAAAGAAAAACAAACAAAAATCCTATTCTAGGGTTATCCTTGACCTAGACGACTCCTAACTTTAGACTGTCCTTAGGAGGTCTATTGTCGACGTCAACCACGAGCTAATCGGCCAGTTCAGGGCAAGACCGGTGGGAGGTTTTCCGTCAGAGACGTTCCTTAATTAAATAACCACCGTTCTTCGGGCTTTCGGCCCTCAATCCCTTCGCTAGACACCGATTTGGCAAGGGTTAATTTCGAACAACTTTCCTTCTTCGGTCAATCTCCTATTGAGTCCGAGTTACCTTAGGGCCAACGTCTAGTCAAGTTTTAATTAGGGTTAGGGTTGTGAGTGTGACTGGTATGATTTGTGGGCCAAGGAAGGGTGATGAAATCCCCACCTTATCTTTGTTATGGTTATGTCCTTAAAATGGATTAGTGTACGTGTAAAGCGGTAGAAAAGTAATCACTCAAGAAAGCGGTAAACAAACAAGAGTGCTTCCTAATCTATATGCTATGCAAACGTACCTTGTCGCCAGCACTCTTTAACAGAATAAAAGAATTAAAATAGACACGTGCCCTAAAATGCAAGAGTCTAAAAATATTTTTTTATTTTTTTCAACAAATAGGTTAATGTTAATTATTAACAGTTGCAGAGTGATCACAGAGAGGAAATAACACAGCAGAAAATATTTTTTTGCACTGCAGAGCAACCTGCAGAAAAATGAATTAGTAGTGAGCTACAATTGCCGCGGATTCGCGGCTTTTGCCGTGGCTTCGCGGCAAACTTGTAGGTCCAAGTGCTCTGCCTTCGAGGGCAGAGGCACTGGATAGCAATATGTGTCTTCTGCTGCTCTGTTTCTGCTTTCTGTTCTCTGTACCTGCAACAGAAAAGAAAGAATGATTAGAACAAAGAAATCGTGCCGTTCCTTCCCCGGCAACGGCGCCAAATTTGATTGAGAATAAAATAGTTCAGATTGTCTTAGTCTCAATGCGAATCCGCTGTAGCAAGGGCTCGAGCGGGTCGTGATCCTCAAGGAAGGATGCGATGAAAGCGTTTCGACTCGATTCCTCTGTATCTTCAAAAATAAGAGAGAGAGATTAGATCTTGAGATGAAAATATTGGAGAAGAGATGGTTTTGCTGATTTTCTACCACACCCTATTGCAAATTAAAGAGCTTGATCTTCATCTTAAGATTATATAATTCACCCTAGGTTATTACAACTATATCAAGAAAGAAAATTAATACACAATTCTAACTAAGTTACATAGATCAAAAACCTAACTATGGTTCCTCCTAACATCTAGGTACAGCCTAATAGAAGACGAATCTCAACTTATGCTGTCCTAGTTCTTAAGTTGAAGTCATGAAAAGGTCCTTTTATCATGTAACCTAGATTAAGAATTTTAAGTATTTTTTAATCTTCTAGAATTAGTTGCCTTTAAACCTAGGGTTTCTAGTGATGTTCATTAATCGGATCAAGATTAATTGCTTCTAGGGTTGCTTCAAGAATCTCAGCAAACCACTAGGAAGATTATTTCTTCATCATCATTTTTTTGCTTTTTCAATTATTTAATTTTTTTTTTGTTTTTATCTAATGAGAAAGACTGCAAAAATAAAGAAAAAACGAAACAAGAAGAGATCGAAGATTAAAACACGAGAGATTGCAAAAGAAATAAAATAATTGCAGAAATTTAACAGAGAACAAAAGAGTGACCTTTATTGATGGATCTCCGGTTACACAATCGTCTCCTTCTTCTCCACAAAGAACTTGAAATAAAAATTACAACTTTGAATAAAAATGGCTAAAGCAAACCCTAATCGTCTCTGCATGCCCCTCTCTGTTGCGACTGCTTGGATATTTATAGTGCAGAACGTAGAGGAGTCCCGGATAAGAACGCGCCAGAAATCAGTTGCCCTGCCTCATCCATAATGCCGCGGATCCGCGGCTTTTGCCGCGTTTCCGCGGCACTTTGGTGTCTTCTGGCCACGCGCTTCGGCGCGTGGCCTCTCCTGGTCCGTCCAAATGGGCGCCTGCTTCCAGAAGTGAGATCCTGGCCTTTAAATCTGGATTTTCGAGATAACTTGGTAATCAAGTTACCCTTAATCCAGATTTCTTCAAATCTTCTCTCTACGAAATTCCTCTTAATCTTGGCCTTTTATCCTTATCTTGCAGGTGTTTAGGGTTGGATAGAAGTCTATCCTTCCCTAATTTCTGATATTTGCAACTTTTAGCCCTTGTATTTGCATTTTGACTCTTTGCATTTGCGCTTTTTCATCTGAGCTTCGAACATGGGCTTGGATCTGGGCTTTTGGGCTCTTTAAGCTTTATTCTTTATTAACTTGATAATTTGAGGCCTGCACATATTAAATAAAGAAATATTAATAAATGTGCATTATAATATGAATAAATGTGCAAATGCGATGGTATATATGATGACAATTATGCATTTTTCACTACCTATCAAGTATATGGGTGGAAAGCAAGAGTGCTTGCAATAGAAGGTGACAATTTATGAAAGGTTCTCTCTTTATCTCTCCTTATTTTCTTCTCTTTAACTCCTTTACATGCTTAGCTAATTTTCTCTCATGGCAACAAACTACTAACCACTAACTTGCTAACTTCTTACTTGATAATCCACATGAATCTAATAGCCTCTACTTGGCCTTATTCTTGTAAGAGCCATTGATGGCTCATGATGATGGATTCTAACACTCCAACATCCTAACTCTCTAACAAGCTAACATTACTTTATTCTATGCTTTCTCCTATTTAGTTCTGATTGTTTAAGTGTAGGTTGCACTTGTTTGTTGAGTTTAAATGTGATGAGTTATCTATTGGGTCATGCTTTGAAACGCTCTTGAACCAAGGACTAGTGATGGCCAAGAATACATGTAAGGCAACTATCACTAAGAGCTTAGCAAAGTTAGTGAAGCCATTAGTAGTTAGTATTCATGAGTTTCTTTCTCTTTTTACTTTGTTTTAGATATACAAACAAAAATCACAAAAACCATCTTGTCTTTGTTTTCCACTTCTTCGTGTTCACCGTGCTGTTCTCTTTTCATTCCTTATTTTCTTTTCTTTTCATTCTTTCAAACATTGAAGAATACTTAACACATACGTGAACATATCGGTAAAGCTTCTATAATTTTCCGTCCCTGTGGATTCGACCCTTTAGCCTCTATACTATAACGGAAGTATCGAGGAAGCCAAAGCACGCGCTTTTGACTCGTGATTTCAAAACATACACTTTTCGTGCGCGATTTTCCTCCGATCAGACATACAGACTAAGTTGAAGATAGGTTATTCTCTGTCCATCCTCACAGTTAGGCCTCGTTGCAAGAACTGAGACTTCTTGATGAGCCCATCGCAAGAACTGAAACTCCTTGACAAATAGACTCCTAAAAATTAGGAGTGCAGTAGCATCACCGCTCATTCTATTTCCTTCCTCCACCAAGGGGCCGTTTGTTTCGCGTAAAACTCCGTAATTCGTAATGACTTACTACCTAGTTACAACTACGGCGTTTGTTTGGACCGTAATTCGTAAAAGACTTACGTATCAACTAACACTCACTTGCACCCAGTTATCACTCACTTACAGCCCAGTTACAGTTAATTTTGTGGTCATACAAATTTGTATTATTTTTTTTTATATTAATATTAAAATTTTTAATATTTAATTTTTTTAATATTTATTTGCAGTATTAAAACTTTTAAATCACCAAATAGTTAATTTTGTGGTCAATTTTTTCACTTACGACTTATACATTACGACAACCAAACACCGTAAAGTACAATACACTTTCCCACTTTACAATTTTATATTACCAACCAAACACCGTAAAAATTACATACATGTAACTCATTTACAATTGTAAAAGACTTTACCAATTACAATTACGAATTACGGCCAGTTACGACAATCAAACAGACCCCAAATGAAGAGGAGGAGATATCACTGCTTGCAAAACAGAAAAAGGCTTTAAACAACAAGAAATTTTCAGGAAGTAGACTATATCTCCCCTGAAGAGTCCTACCCTATATATAAGGGGAAGAAGCTCAAGAGTCAATCACTTAGGCTCCTAATTCCAAAGGAAGTTTAGGCAACGCTCCAGTTGAGACCTACACGTGTCATAGAAGAAGGGACTCGAACCGTCGCGCCAGATACGTCATGCCTCCCTTGATAGTTGCCCACATTCATAAGAGACGTTTACTTTATCAACGGTGCTACTTCAGATATGCGGTACCCACCTCGAACGCAGCATTGCACAAGATGCGGTAATTTGATCAGCATTGTGCCCAGATGTGACGCACATTTAAAGCTCTGCCAGGTTGTATAGGTAGGCATGCCACTACAGGACAAAATCCGAAGCAACAACATGCACCTTGAGTTCAAGCCCAGAAAGTTTTAATTTCATTATGCTCCCCTCTCTACATCGGAGACTACAAGAACCTGAAATCTCCCGAGGGAGATCCCCGACCTCTTCCGAAGAGAAGGGAGCAAAGTGGGCATTTGTAATGGTCACTTTCTGACCCGCTCGAGATCGTGACACATGTGTATCCAGCCTCTGACGGATGTGCGACACTTGGCTTTCAGAACATTTAACCCAGTATCTTCGCCTAGTTCGAATTTCGAATGGGCCGGGTGATTAACAGAAGGATCAGATCTGATTACAGAGATTTCTATCTCTAAGCTCAATCCTAATTCAAATAAGATCATCCTTATCTACTGCCGAGCATGAACCACAAGATAGAGATGTACTCTCTCCGATATAGATTCAAATCAGGGTGTTCGGCTTAACTGTTATCAAGATGAGGAATTGAAGTATTCAAACTGATAAGGATTCCCTAGCCTTATCTATTGGACATGATTTGTATAAATAGAGGATCCCTTCCAACGAGAAAAGGATCACGTTCACCCGAATCCAGAGAGCCCTATTTTAATCGCCATTGATATAGTTAAACTTCTCTTTCCGTGATTTTTTTTTCCTTTTGGGTTTTTCACGTATTTTCATTGTGTTTGCGATTGGTGTTTCTGTGATTTGACTACACCCACTTTCCTATTTTGACGCGTGATCTGATTCCTTAAGAATTACCTACTGCACACTGGCTACTCAAATCATTGGATAATTCACAGAAATCAAAACTGAGACTCAAAGAGCGCATACTAGGGGTCATGCGAGTAGACTATACTTGAAGTGGTTTTTTTTCCTTTTCCCTGAGGTGTCATATTAGATAGCTATGTGTATATTATCTTCAAGGTTCCATTTCGCTTGGCAAACAGTAATTCCAATTATTAATCAGTTTGCGTGCATCTTCTTCATTTTGGGAAAAAAAGATCGTGTGTTTAAATGTCTTCATGTTGAACATTGATATTACTTTGTGTCACATATTTTTCACCAATTTCGTATAATGTTTGATATTTTTATTAGTCAGATCAACAATCGAAAAACCAACCCAAACGGGGATATCCTCTTGAAAGCAGTACTGTCACTAGTCAATGAGGATGCAGCATCCGAAATTAGAATCAGTTGTAATATTAGGTTCTGAAGGAATTTGATGTATATCCGTGATTTGGTGTTAAATGATTGGATCAATAATCATTTGGTGCCTTCATTGATTACTTGGCGCGCTTGCGCAATTGCCAAGTGTCACGGCATCAAGAAAATGTTTTTTTTTTTCCTTCCCTTTCTTTTTCTTCTTCTTTTCAAAGGGATGCTGATTGCTCGAAGAATGGAGAGTATGGAGCCGTCACTCTTTCTACAAAGACTCCTCTTTCTTCCTCTCCACAAAACTCCCTCTCAAGAGAGGAGCTCCTAAAGTTTTCCAATCATGGAGTTTAATTAATAATTGCGAAACGAGAAAAGTGCCTGATTCGCCCCGCCTACATGGCGCCCGTTGGTTCACCCCGTATCGTGGGCCCCCCGTGTCACTGAAAGTGTTGGCATGATTTGATCGAGAGTCAATTTTGGTGACTGGGCTTGGATATACATGATCAAATATCAATTAGGGAGCGGACAAACCCCGAGCAAATGAACAACGAACTGGGGTGAATGATAGATTCTGAAGGCGTTTGTTTTGGAATTCTAAACTGAGTTGCTTGCGATTGGATCTCTACAGCGTTGTTAACGATCAATTGGATTTTGCGGCTTAACTTACACTTTTCGCACATAATTATTGCAATCAATGTTGACGTGTCTCACAACTTAATACGCTAATAGGAGTTATACTTATAAGTGCGATTATTTAAACTCAAAGAAGTGATAGTAAATTAGTAAATAGCTCTCACAAATTAATCTAAACACCCTTATATTTTACATACTCAGTTTAAGTGTAAAAATCTAATTATACCTCCCTAATTTGAAATTAATTCCCCACTCTTTGCCTCCCTCTCCCCACTCCCTCTTCCGTCCATCTCTGACCTCCCGCACAACCTTCCTTGTTGTAATACTCTCAAGTTGTCATTTGCTTGTCCATAACTGTTTGAAAAACAAGATGGGTGATTTTTTTTTTTAAGGGAAGATGAGTCTAAAATTTCTAGAGTTTATGGGTTGAGTAAATATAGAAAGTAAAACTGTTGTGGTAAAGTTTATAAGGGCTTGGGGTACTTACTAATTACATGGGTATACTAACATAATTGTTGTGATAAAATTATAA